>VUQJ01034484.1:0-13517 GCA_015108635.1 Andinoacara biseriatus
CTTAAAGTAATTTTTGTCCTTCAATGCACATATTAAACACATATGTAGGACCACTATTTTGCATTTGCACAATATTTCAAAAATTAGAAATATCCTGTCTCAGAGTGATGCTGAAAAGCTAATTTATGCATTTATCACTTCTAGGCTGGATTATTGTAATTCATTATTATCAGGCTGTCCTAAAAGCTCCCTGAAAAGCCTTCAGCTGATTTAAAATGCTGCAGCTAGAGTACTGACAGGGACTAGAAAGAGAGAGCAGATTTCTCCCATATTGGCTTCACTTCATTGGCTCCCTGTTAAATCTAGAAGAGAATTGAAAATCCTTCTCCTCACATACAAGGTCTTGAATAATCAGGCTCCATATTATCTTAAAGACTTCATAGTACCGTATCACCCCAATAGAGCACTTCGCTCTCAGACTGCTGGGTTACTTGTGGTTCCTAGGATACTTCAGAGTAGAATGGGAGGCAGAGCCTTCAGCTGTGGAACCAGCTCCCAGTTTGGATTCAGGAGACAGACACCCTCTCTATTTTTCAATCTTTAATCTTCAATCTTCAATCTTTATCAAGCTTATAGTTAGGGCTCGATCAGGTGACACTGAACCATCCCTTAGTTATGCTGCAATAGGCCTAGGCTGCTGGTGGGTTCCCAGCAAATAAGACAATAAACGCATCATGTTTACCAAAATCCCAGATTAAGGAATTCAAGGGACAATTTTCACTGGCCATTATAAAGAATGCAGGTTTAAGGCATTTCTGCACTGGTTTCACTTCTAAGACCTCCACCCATGTTTTATACACGATTTATGATTACAATTTATCTTGAGAAAACAAAAATGGTAGTCCATACATCATTCACTAAAAAAAAAGAAATATCAGTCTTGTGGTGATGCTACAGTACAAGAACACCTTTAAATCTTTTTGTGTTGTAGATGTAAAAGTGTTGGGAATTAGTAATAGCTATAAAGTCTGTACAGCACACCAGTTTTATGTTCTGTACTTGAACTATGTTAAACTGCATTATCCCCATTAAATAAAATCAATAATAATAATTTAAAAAGCACTCCTCCAGTAAAAATGCTTCACATAAAAAGTGAAGACTTTGATCTGCTGGAAGAAATGTTACAGGATCAGTGATCTTCATGAGTCTGTACAAAATCTATTCGGAGCCCTTCTGTTTGGAGTTTGCATCTTTTGTCCGTGCTTGTGTGGGTTCTTCTTATGAGCTCTGGTTTCTCCCACCATAAAAAACATGCTGGGTTAATTCTTCTGTCACTGTGCTCCCGATCAAGGCACTGACTTACAGCCAGTCGGTCCCCAGGCACTGCACAATGGTTGCCCACTGCTCCTAATTTAATAGGCCTAAATGCAGTGAATGAGTTTCCTTGTGGGGATCAATAAATTATATCTTACCATTACAGATTAAAACTGTGACCTGATGATGGTGCTGGATTAAAAGATAAGAAAGCGTAATAGCAGTTGTACTGGCTTTACTGGTAACTCTCAACAGTTGTCAACATTTTATGCTAAATCGTAAATGCAAAGCTTGGTGTGATGCTAGAGAAAAAGTCAAGGAGGCAGTCAGGTAATTAGGATTCCTCCTTTGGGTGCAGTCTCATTCCCATCCACCCAATATTTCAGTCTGGACCGCGCTGCATTCCGAGGATCCTCAGAACTACAATCCACCTCAGCGCTCTGAATTTAATAGTTCAGTTTTAAAAAGTCATTTTTAACTAGATAAGGAGTCACTTGGGCGTGCCCATTTGCTTTTGTGCAATTTCAAACTCACTGTTACATTGCAGATTAAATTGTGTATTTTCTGTCTTACAAATCAGAAGCTTTGACAAGCCTTTTTAAACTTCAACGCTTAATGTTCCCAGCCAGCTGAACAACAAACACACATCTGGCCTGTAGCCTTTATATCCATTCACTGAACATTAGGATATAATACCTTTGTGTGCTGTGTGTTTGCAGTGTTAGGAGCTCACCCCAGCGGTATTTGTCGATTAGCATGCGAGCCAACTGGATTCTCCCTCATTATCTAACAAGCTAATTACAAGCTAATTATTTCAGGAGAGCGGGGTTAGCACATCAACTTTGCAAAGTTGTGAAATTGATAGAGACAACGCAGCAGTGAGGGCAATCATTATAATTGATGGTGTACTTGTTTGTGTAGTTGGGAAAGGTATCAAGTAGTACCTCAGGAAAACCGGTGCGTCTTTAATTAGAGACGATCTATACTGCAAAGCAAATAGCTGTGTCTAAAATTAACAAATCAAATAAGACGTCAATTTCTTAGCAGCACTTTAATTATATTTTTTTCAACTGTATTACAAAGAGTCAATGCTGATTTTTTAAAATAAGACACTTACTAGCATCAGTCATGCAAATGCACATTATTTATTGGCAAATTAATTTACATAAGAATCAAAACTGCAGTTTCAAGGCAAACTGCACCCCAAAATCAAATTTGCATGTTCTGCCTCTGCTCTGTAGACACATTTGCCCATTCAGGCTGCTTTAGTGTGTGCCACCCAGTTTCAGAGATACCGACTGCAGAAATTCTTTGATTATAATGTAACTAAATGGCACTCACCATACGGTGCTCAAAGCACCAAAAATACAGATTTAAAACACTGTCGTCCTGGTTACTTAAAAATAAAAAAAAATCAGACCACGTTTTTTTATGAAGGAACTATTTTCTTTCTGCTGTCTACGTCCGCCAACCAAAAGACGCACACATCTAGCTAACATTGCAGCTCAACACAGTAGGACACAATCAAAATGAATTTATCCTGTCATGCTGTCACAAGCATGAGCCTCTCAGTACAAGTAGTGGAATAATTTCTCCTGCAGAGTGATATGGTTGGTGAATGTAGTTTGGTAGAAATAAAAATAGTTCCCACATAAAAATCATTCACAACAAAGACTGTGGATTTATTTATTTTAAATAACTGTGATTTCTTGACAGAAAAATTGTGGGGAAACTTACGCCCAAAAAATTTAGATGGATTGTGGATTAGAATGCATAAATTTCCTTTTGGTGTGAACAAAGTACCCATAGTACTCCAGTTATTGTTTGGATTATGGATGTTACAGGTTTATAAGCAAAAAAAACTGATTTTTAGTTTCTTAGGATTTGTAGTTCTGTAACTGCTGATAAAAGCCGGGGTTGGGCCGAATCGATGGCCTCGCCAGCTTCACCTGGCTGTAAGCATCATCAAATGAAAGCCCCTCGCTCAGCATCAGATACCCAATCGCGATGGAGGAAGACCGGGACACGCCAGCGTTACAGTGAACCAGCACCACACCGCCCTATGGGAAGAGAACCTGACTGTAAGAGCAGAAACAGACAAGGAAAAATAACACTGTAAACATAAAACTGGTCACACTTTATAATAACTATTTAGCCATTTACAAGATATGCCCTTAAAAGATTTTCTTGTCTCTTTCAATTCTGAGACATTTAAAGTCATGTGAAAAAAGTACATACAACTCATTATGAAGGAATTTTGGCCCATTCTTCTTTTCAACGTTTTCACTGAGGTTTGCAGGCATTATGCACAGCCACAGCAATTCAAGACTTTGGTTTTACTCTTTCCATAGGAAGGAGCCTAAAGGAAAGGTGAGGAGAGGTGGCGAACATGCGTGTGCAGACGGTGGACATTTGCGGATAGTGACGGATCTCTGTGTTGGTAGGACGCACTGACAGCGAATGTGGCATCCGCTGCTCGTCTGCACCAAAAATCATCACGGATGGTCATGGAAGGGCTATAAAGAGGGCCGTACCCATTATCCACCACCTTCAGCCTGACTGCGGACTGATAACAGACCTTTAGCGGACTGTTAGCGCATTGAACACGAGCCATCACGTGCACTGCGGACTGACTGTGAACTCAACAAGTGCTCATTGCGCGCACTTGTCTGCAACTGTCCGCAGGCAATAAAAACGCAGCATGTAATCATGGCCAAACATCTCCACTATGGTCTACTGTTAAGAAGAGTGGGTCAACGATGTGAGAGACTGACAAAGTCATACAGAAAATACCTTAAAATCGCTTTAAGGAATTGGTGACAAAGGTGGTTCTATAAGCTATTAATGACATGGTGTAATATGACATGTTTTGATCATCTGAGGTTGTATTTGTCTAATTTTAAGGCCAAGTTATTTTGTATTATATCCTGATATGTAAAAGCTTAGAAGTGAAAGAGGGTGTACTTTCTTCTTTCATGGCTGTATGGCTGAGATTTCTGCTCACTTCAATTAAATGGGGGTAAGTAAAGAGCGTGTATCAGAACAAGTGTCAGGGTGACTTTAAGTTCACACACATCACTGTTTTGATACAGACAACACTCTAAAGAACAAATCTGTCTATTAAATCTGATTTTGAAACAGAATTTGGCTAGTTCAAATTAAACTTCCATTCACATCAATTTTTCTTAAAGGTTGCGAAAGAAATTTCATAGGATATCTCAAAAATGTTAGCATATATTAAGTGAGCTATTTCTCCAAGATACCAGTCCTGTTAAGTGACTAAATATGTTTTTATGTTATTTATTAACAGTTTGAATATAAATATCACAGCATTTCATTCCTCCAAGAAAACCTGTTATTTTCCGCGTCTTTAATGTTCCTGGAAGCAGGATTAGATGAGCATGTAGAGCAAGCTGAGAGAGAATAAATCCGTGTCTGAGATGGTGAGAGAGTGTGTCAAAAAATTTGCACTATGATTAATATTAATGTTGATGTAATTATTTTATTGCCTAGAGTGCCTGGCTGGGAATATTTCATTATTTTTTTTTAATTCTAGCCACATCTTTAGACAATGCATGCAGGCCCATGGCTCACTTCTGAATCTCGGCGTATCGACACATTTGTCTCTTTTATTCACCGAGGAGTCTCCTGTCGCAGAATGAAGTCTCTCTTCAGGCTGAAATTAAGCGGAACTGAAAGTGTGAGTGCATTTTTTATTTTACTGTCCATCGGTACCCAGGAAAGAGAGGACATTTAAATGATCTTGCTGCAAGTGGCACGCTATCAGAGTGCTTTCTTTTCTGAAATCTAACAATATCAAGCAGTTCCACTGGGAAAAGTACAATTTATTGAAGTGCACGCAGAACAATATCTGTATTGTGCTGTATGCGAATCTTTTATAAGTTTCCATCTTTCAAAATGGTTGATCTGCCCTTTTATAATATCTGTGCTGGTGTCTACAGTCAGCATTGTTACATATTAGCTCTTGTTTCCTTCTTTACGAAAGAAAACTACAGAAAACTTCTGCAGACTGAAAATTGCCTGAGATACATAATCCATCACTGCAAACAGAGAGACTTAATTTGGTTTTGTCAGAGTTTCTTGTTTTGCTGTTATTTCATTGCGCTCCAGTTGAGTGTTTTCATATCAGTGCTCACATCACATTATGTTCTGCTTACGGTCAATCTCCAGACACACACACACACATACACACAAACACACACTCACACGCAAAGAAAGAGATGCTAGCCTGTGCCAGGAAATAATCCCCTAAAATGTATTTCATACAACATGTAAAATCACTGAGGGGAAAATTGAGTTAAAGCACAGAAATTTTTACTTTGTAGGCTACATTAGATGACCCCAGCACAAGCTTTTAAAAGGTAATCAGACCGGCTACCTCACCTTTGTGCTGAGTTGCAGATAACTGCCTCCTGTAGATGAGTGCAAATGCATCACAGTGCAGCAGCAGAATAGCTGCGTGTGCACACTGACATGTTAAATTAGCAGGCAGATGTGAAATAAGGCATTTTCAGGCTGTGTGAATTTCCTGAGGGAAGGAAGGCACGGAAGTTTTTAAATAGATCTGATTTTCTTTTTTTTTGTTGTTTTCATTTTCATTTAATCTGGGAAAACCATAAAAGCTCCAGTGTGTTTGTCTGTGTCCTCTTTGTGCGTCGATCAGCCACAATATTAAAACCACCTGCTTAATACTGTGCATGTCTCCCTCTGCCTGCCAGATCAGCTCTGACCTGTCAAGGCATGAACTCCACAGACCTCTGAAGCTGTCAGGCATCAAGACATTAGCAGCAGATCCTTTTAGTCCTCTAGGTTGCGAGGTGGGGCCTCAGTCGGGTTGAGACCTGGGGAATTGGGAAGCCAAGTCGACACCTTGGCCTTCATGTCATTTTCCTCAAATCATTCCTGAATTAGGTTTGCAGAATAGCTGCATTAGCAAGCTCAGAGAGGCCATTGCAGTGATGAAAGGGGTGTACTGTACATCACTGTTCAGGCAGGTGGTAAGTAACACCCATGCACTGACTGCCCATTTGATGATAATATTACTCAAATAATAAACCTTATTTATGTAACTCCTTTTAAAACTAAAGTTGCAAAGTGCTTCATAGATCTTATTAAAAAAAAATAGCAACATTTGAACATTATAAAATACACAGTAACGCATTGACAGGCTTTTGTACGCAGGTTTTGAAGTGAGTGAGCTGATCTAATAATAAGAGGAAGCTTGTTCCGCAGTGGTGGAGCTATAAACAGCACGCTCCACCTTCGTTTTAAGTCTGGACTGTGGGACCCGCAGCAATTGATTCTCTGATCTGAGGGGCTGGGGCGCAGAAACAGGGGGCTGAGAGTTCTGAGGTAAAATGGAGCCATACCATGTAGTGATTTAAAAGCAATCAATAAAATCCTAAATTGGATTCTATAGGAATGGGAAACCAAGGTAATTCTGTGAGGAATGGCTTGATGGGTTTGCAGAAAGCTTTGCAGCAGTGTTTTGTACTAACTATAAACGGCGAACTACTGCATCATTAAGGCACGTGTGTAACGAGTTGTAATATTCTAATCGGGAGGAGGGATAGTGGATATATTGGCCAAAGGATTTTAAACATGGAGCTGCAAGGCAGGAGGAAAAGAGGAATACCAGAGAGGAGGTTCCTGGATGTAGCGAAGGAGGACACGCAGAGGGTTGGTGTGACAGAAGAGGGTGGGAAATACTCACAGAATAACTCAGATTTATGAGAAATAAAATGTACATACTTACAAGGGGAAATAAAATCACAATTTTGCATGAAAAAAATACACTTCATGGTGTTTTCTGAATGGATCTTTGTTAGATGTCTGATATAAGGTCTGTGGATCATACAGGCTGTAGACATTTTCTCATTTTATTTTACATCAGAAAATAAGTAAATACCCCCCCTTGCAAATTTTCAATGTCCCAGTGGGGCCCTTGCTGTCATTTGGCTAAATTAGACTGCTCAAGTTGTCGGGAATATTCAAAAATCGTCCCACTGAACACAGGAGCTTAGCAGGGGTGACGTAAAAGTCATGCTTTTAGTCTAACATCAGCCTTTTACTTCGTCCAGTCACGTTTGATTCTTCTAAAAAGCTAAAGTTGTGTCAATTTGTGAAGATTATCTCGCTGAACAAAAAGTGTAAGTGTCAAAAACCTTTATATCTCATAGAGCTTATTTTCTGTAATAATCCAAAAGTTTATTGAGAACTTCCATAAGCTTTTTGTCAGTTGAACCGGAGCAATGCCAGCCTCTGCGTTGGCCTACAAAAAACATGCAGATGTTGCTACTATTTAAATTTAAATTCTATCGTCAGTGTGTGTGTGTGTGTGTTTGTACCTGTTCTCTGGCCTGATCTATGAAGTAGCTGCACTCCTCGAAGTATGAAGTGATCTCGGTGTCTGGGAGATCCAGGATCTGGAGCGTCTTATAGACCATCTGATCTGGGAACAGGTTAGTGACTCCATATGCCACATTTAGCACATGAGACACCTGACAGAGGGGAGATGGAGCAGAGGGAGAGGGTGCAGAGACATGAAAAACCTTGAGCAAATGACCCCTGAGCACTGACTTGCTTTAAAAGCTCTTTTTGCCATGACAGAAGAGTAAGAGAGACGTTCTGTCAGCCATATTGATGACATGACACAAGCTGAATGTGACTGAGAGAGGGCAGAGGCACAGAGAGAAAGAAGGGAAGGGGGGAGAGATGGAGAGGAAAGGGTGAGGGAAGCGAGAGGGGGAGAGTGTAGGCAGGGAAGAAGACAGATGGCTCCAATTCATTTTGCAGTATCTGTCTACTCTTACTTAAATTTAGCTTACCTCAGAGGGCTAAATTCTCTCCTCCGTTACATCTCAGCGTCACACTAATGTGCTCTGCTTTTAGACTACGTGTATCGTCTAACATCCTCTTCCGCGTTAAGAGACAAGTTAGGCGTTACACTATATTTTTTATTATTGACAAAAAATCCCATTAAAGGCCAAATCCAACAGTGAAATGATCCTGCTAGGAAGTATTGTGTATGTATCAAAGTCTGATAAATCTTATTCCGGTACGCCACAAAAAGATATGTTATTGCCTGAAAAGTATTAAAAACATATCAAGCACACACACACTGTGTGGTTTATTTTCTGTCCTGCTGCTAGAGTAAATACTTCCAGAGGAAATATGTGGAAATCTGCAGCTGAAAATAGTCCCAATAGGTGTAGCTACTTATCCCTCCACTTTAGTCAGCTTCTTTTTTAGGAAAAATTAGTCTTTTTGAAAGATTCTCATCATCAGTGGGCGCCAGCTGGCTTGAGACAGGAAGCCACATCAAGTATTAAGGAACACACTAACACATGTTAATTATGTTAGTGTAAAAGTAGAGAAAAACTCCAGTCTTTCAATTTTATTGATCGCTAATTAAGTCTGTTTAGGACTAAGTTTTTAAAATATCCCTGTATGCCAGTGACAGCCGATTAGAGTACATAATAACGTTTTTATTATTCATCATATATGTAATATTTCTTGGTAGATAAGAGGGATTTTTGACAAACCACAGATAACCCAGAGGGCTAACTGTTTCCTGTTGTTACTGGCTACTGTGGATGTGGATGGAATGGAATGGAAAATAAATGGCACAATGACAATAAGTAATATAATGATGTCTGCATGCTGAGTGTCACGGGAGTTTTTGTAGATGGAGAAGCTAAAGTGAAAAGAGAGGCAAATGCAGAAAAAGTGCCAGCACCAATCCAGACAACCAGAAACTCGATCGCTGTCAAAGCCACGACTGCAGGAAACCAACCGAGCGCCAGACGACCGCTGGCCGGGAGCGTCGTGACCTTTAAAAATATATAACATCAAAATATGGTTGAAAAGAGAAAAGTTGTGCTTTTAGAACGTGTCTCTGGTTTTATTTATTTATTATTTTTTTCATTTGGTGATGAAGCACATCCACACAGCATCCAATCAAACTATTAGCGGATGGCTTTTTAAAACCAGTACATCAACATGTAAGTTAGGTTTCTGACCGGATGCTGCATGGTGAGCTCACCTGAGCGTGCAGCGGTTTGCACGGCTGCCTCATAGCGAAAAGGGTCTGGGTTTGAATCTGCAGCGATATCCAGAAATGACAGCTTTTCACCTTTCACTTCTTAACCAAATCTGCAGTATATTTTTGCCGGGTGGGAAAATTAACATTTCACTCACTGTAAACATCATATCTACAATATGTCAGGTTTCCACGGAGTAGACCAGACATTCTGCCAGTCTCATTGGGAGATTTACCAACACAATGCTGCTTCCACTGCAGTGTTTAAAGGCGCTGTTCCACTGGTAAGAGCAGGTTTTTATAAAGTGCCTTTGGGCTGGCTGTCAAATCTCCTCAGTTTATTAGCTATCTGAGAAAACCTGAATTTAGTCAGCCAAGATTTCATCCTAGAAACAGGAAGTGAAGGTATTCGTAATCTCTCCAATTCATCATCCTGAGACTGCACAGGCAGCAATATGCTCATGCCTGGGAGCAGCCACTGCAGAGAAGGAGTAGTCACATTTCACTGATGTGGAGGAGCGGCGCTGAGGCTTACTGTAATCATTTACTCCCTCTACTGTGCTAAACTGTCACTGCATGAGTCATGAAGCTCCTCTGGCTCTTCGCTGGCTGCTGCTGACCCGCAGGAAACGCTCAGCTACACGCCTGCCTCTAATCTCATGTCACTACACATGCTATCACAACAAAGCAAGGGCATGCCCGCTCCATTGATCCCACTGTACTGACCTTATATCTCTGCAGGGTGTCAATGTCGTGGGCTGCATCCTGAGAGCCTAAAAAAGACAGAAACAACTCGATAAGAAGACAGACAGACGGGCACGCATCTGCTTACCAAGTGTGTTTAAATGAAGCTTCCTGTAGGACAATGATAATTCCTCAGGCATAAAATGATTAAATACTGCTTAAACCCATTTAATTACGGAACTGGTATCAGCACACCTTGTTATTTCTACCTGTGAGAGGCAGAACATACAATTTAAGTCAGATCTATAATACCAGCAGTGGTACAGATATGATGGGGATACTGCTGTTTTTGATAAAACTTGAATTTTCAGACACTGAGATTGAATGATCTACAGAAGTGACTCAAATAGACCAGGAAACAGCCAGTCTCTCAAAATAAGAATACCTTTGACCCTACTGAGGATTTTTTTTTTTTTTTAAGTCAAGCGGTGCGAAGTTTTGCAGTAAAAAGCAAAAGCTGAAGGATATCAGCAACAATATCACTTGGTAAGAAAACATTCAGATACAAAACCCTTTTTTCAACAGCTGCAATGCCGAGCGGGGAAGATATCAGTCAGCAGAAACCAAAAGTAAAACAGCTTAAAGCTACAGAAAAAAATCTGCGATAGGAATCAAATGGTTTGTGTATGCAGGCTTAAAAACTGCTGAAATACAGTATTCAGTGTTATCTGTCACTGCAGAGAAGGAAGTGTATGATTTTTTTTTTTTTATTGTGGTTTTTTTTCTTGAGAGGAGACATTTTCATGGCAATAAAGCTTCTAACAGCAAAATTAAAGCCTAATATAGCAGATGATACACATATACATAAATTAGTAGATACATTCACCCTCACTCTCCTGCTCCCAAACCTTCTTAATTGCTACTTTACTACAGTTGCTGTTCCCCTGTCACCACCTACATCACCTTATTATGTCTAAAATGACTGGAAGTGGTCAGGCGGTGCTGTGACTCGTCCTTGAGTAGAGCGGCACAGAGTGGGACCGAGAACGAGGCATGGCGGATCACAGGAAATCAGAAATAGAAAATTAGTTAAGAAAACACTGCATATTTGCAGGATTATGAGCAGCCCAGTGGCCTCATGCATATGGAATTACATGCAAAACAGCACAACAAGTGAGCCTGAAAATTGAAAAGCATAGAAAAACTGTTTTGCTAATTGGCAAAATGAATATTTAGATGCTTTACATAAAGAATACTACAAAAGCTTTGGCAATCAAATATAATTAAAGTACTCTGACTATATGCATTATTTTATTTATATATCATAGTAATTGATTCATTAATGTGGATATCACTTTAGTGCTGCAGCCTTTTAACCAGAGAGCATTCAACCAACACATTGCACCAACTTACATATGCTGTTGGGTTTTTGAAAGTCTGCACACAAGCATGACTGCTTTGGTTGCAGTTGAAGACTTACAGAAATGGACACAGATGTAGTGTTCCATCCCCGTCCAGAGATAAAGAAGTGCAAAACTAAAGTATAAAGGGAGTCCCCAACCAGAGTCTATTATTAAGGAAGAGAGATGATCATTTAATCAGGCTTGGATAAGAAGGATGTGACAATAACTGAAAGCAAATTACTCCAGGGTGAACTAAGACCAAAGCGAGAAACAAATCACAGCTGTCTTTCTAAAAGGTAGTGCTACCTAATGAAACCTAAAAGCAAACAGAAATCAGTCAGCAGCAGGGGGAAGCCTCTGTTGGATTGAAATGCAGTAAAACAATTCTGTCCCTAATAAACTGGCTTCTTCCTCAGGGTCTGGTTTTGAAAGGGAGCAAACCCACTGGGCCAGGCTCTTCCTGCGGAGCTTTGAGGTCAATTCAAGAAAGGACCAAAATCAGACAGAATAAATTAAAATATCTTCACACAAATAACAGCAGTGCAAAATATGATGTTAACCACACCGGGATGATTTTAATAAAGATAATCTTTAATTAAAAAGATATTCCGCCGCCCGTGCCGTTGAAGAGCCCCGGGCGGTGCCTCTCTGCCAGTGGCAGGGACCAACACACTACTTCCCCCGACTGATTATCATTACTTGTAGCTGTGAAGGAGGTGTTAGGAATGATTATTTTTGACATTTTTTTTTTCACCATTTCTGATGCAACCCGTTCAAACGTGAGACACAAGCTTATATACATGTAACAATTCAGTCTTATTTGTTTCTCCTCAGTATCCTTGACCATATTCGCTATTTTGCAGCAAGCCAAACTGAATGCCTGTTTCATCTGAGAAAGGAAATCACTAAGGGAGCAATGATCCAATGAGTGGAAGTTTTGAGTAGCAGGAGCTGGGTAATTATGTGTGGGAGACATATGGGCAGGAAACAGAATATGATGGAAGGAATTCCTCCAGACTTTCCAGGGTGGATTCTCTGCAGCTGCTTATTGTCTTCAAAGCAGCAAAATTTGCACTCTCTGCATTAGCCAATCCACTTTTTACACAATATCAAACTCATTGTGTTGAGACACACATATAAAGCCAAAGTTGGGTGTGTGTTTGGAAATAAGCCTCCTCCAGCCAGTATGTCTCATCAGTATAGAAGGAGAAGATTTAGAGTGACACATCTGTGAAAGGATGCCAGGAATTTTAGAGTGGTTTTTAAATAAGAGTCTGACAGAGGACCTCGTTCAGCAAGTCTGTTAAAGAGCAGAAGACAGATGTCCATCATATTTTAGTGGTGTGTGGCAGATGTTATTAGGAAATCAATAGACTCAATGTCCTGGTGTTATTAAAGTGGCAGGAGACATGATTTGGGGTTAATTTATTATGAAATATTATTATTGCATAGAGTAACAGCTATTGAATATTAACACAGTCTCCCTCACTTTCATTAATACTTTTGTCTGTCACTGAGTACAAAATGTTGCAGAGAAATAAAGACTCAGTTGTCCCACCAAAAAAAACGACAGCACTTTTGTTTCCGGTAGTTTTCCCCATATAGCTGAAATGGTGGAAAGTGGAAACACAGTCTGCCATTAGAGAGAGCTCCCAAAACATTTCAAAAACAGTGTTAAGTTGTTAATATTTGATTTTTTACTATTTGTTATATTTAATTAATTAATGTTTCAATCTTAAATATGATCAGTCCATCTTTATTAATTGGCTACGTATCACAGGCCTTCAAGGTGGCTGTAATTAAACCACTACTTAAAAAGCCATCACTGACCCAGCTGTCTTAGCCAATTATAGGCCAATCTCCAACCTTCCTTTTCTCTCCAAAATCATTGAAAGAGTAGTTGTTGCACTGCAGTGGTTTGAATCTTACTTATCTAATAGAATGCAATTTGTTCATGTAAATGGGGAGTCTTCTTTACACACTAAGGTTAATTATGGAGTTCCACAGGGTTCTGTGCTTGGACCAATTTTATTTACATTATACATGCTTCCCTTAGGCAGTATTATTAGAAAGCGTTGCATAAATTTTCATTGTTATGCAGATGATACCCAGCT
>VUQJ01034485.1:3488-15093 GCA_015108635.1 Andinoacara biseriatus
ATTTCTTTTATCCAGCAGATTTCTGCATTATTGCTCAGTGAATTCTCCAAAGGAACTACATCTTTGAACCGCTTTTAGAGCTAATTACTTTAACACCATTAGCTGTGCAGGAACCCAGCCTCCATGGTGTAGCACCTGGAGCTGGTCCCAAGCCTGGACAAATGGGGAGGGTTGCGACAGGAAGGGCAGCAGGCATAAAATGTGAGCATAGCTGACACGCATCCCAGCACGGCTAAGGCGTACTCCTCAGGGGACATGCGAGAACATCACCGTACATTTGTGGGAAAAATGGAAAACAACTATTCACGAGCAGATACGGCTAAAGAAACCAGCTCAGAGGAGGAAGAGGAGAGAGAAGAGGGAAGCAAAGGCCATTAGACTTGGTGCACTGAACACTAGGAGCATGACAGGCAAGTCAGTTTCATTTTTTTGTAAAAGCTTTATCTCCTATAATGAGAGAATACACGGCTGGGTGTTAATATGGGAATTGAGTGAGCAGAGTTGTGTTCAAAAGTCATATCCCGGTCAAAAGTTACATTTCCATGGACAATATTGATATGCTTCTCACTGCAACAAATGAGGATGGTTTTCTTTTTCAGCTGAGATATGGCCAAAAATGTGTTAAATGGAGTTTCCAATGTTAAATTCAAGTAACCTGCAGATCAGCAATGTGGATCAGATCCAGATGCCGTTCAGTTTGGCTCTAGTTATTTGCCCTCGACAAGTGTTTACTCAATATAAGATTAATCTGACTAGTTTTTTTAGGGAGATAAGATTTTTTTTTTTTTTGCCCTACATTAAAGATAAGGATTTTTTTCACTTTTTACCTTGGCTTTGGCCCAATAATGGAAAAAAAAAATATCATAGGATGTAGGGGTCACTGGCCATCTTTAACGCAAATTTGATATAAATCAGACTGGTAGTTTTGCTGTAATATTGTTAGCAAACAAACAAACAGAAACATACAACAAAGAATGCCTCGTTCCCCCTCCAGATGTGGGGTAATGATGGAGAAATGGAGGTAGAAGTGAACAGAAGGATTCAGTGCAGGTAGAGCAACTGGAGAAAGCTATGTGGAGTACTCTGTGACAGGAAAATACCACTAGCTGTCAAACGGAAAATCCTCAACACGGTTGGGCAAAATGCCACATTATACGCAATGGAAATCCTACCACTGTCAAACCAGAATATAAAGAGATTGGAAGTCACTGAAATGAAGATGTGTAGATTTGCACGTGGGCACACACGAGAAGAACAAAGCAGAAACAAAGTCAGTAGAGAGAGACTGGAAGGACAGAACACTAGTAATAGAGGCTGACAAGCAAGACAAAGGTGGTTTGGCCATGTTAAAATAGAGCCACGTTGGAAGAAGAACCTTAAAGATGGCCCTACTAGGAAGTCAAAGGTGTGGAAGACCTAAACTTAGATGAATACTGTGTGAAAGCAGACCTAGGAAGCAGCTGAAGCTTTGAAAATTAAGTCCACGATAGAGTCAGTTGGAGGAGAGTCGTGGCTACCACAGCGACCCAATAAGGAAGCGGGACAGGCTAGAAGAAAACGATGTAAAAAAAAAAAAAGTTGTGCAGTGGGCCTCAACTGTAAATCAGTTTAGCTGATTTATTCAGTGCTCAAGCTGCCCACTGCTTACAGAACAGGTGCTGCAATCACTATCAAACCAATATCAACAAAAGGCAGCTTTTTGTCAATTACACAAGTAGCTTAGTAGCAGCTTGTGTTGGGTGGGGAAAACTACAACACACAGACACACTCACACACACACATTGCCAAAAAAACATCCCATTCTTGAGCCACAGGGTTTAGGATGATATTGGCCCTCCCTTTGCAGCTATAACAGCTTCAGCTCTTCTGGGAAGGCAGAGCCTGCTGCAGCTGGGGCAGTACAAACATGACCCCCTTAGACCGTTTTTTAGTGTCCTTTTCTGCTGAATTATCAGTTTTCTGCTGCGTTAGCTAACAACCAACCAACCAATCAACCAACCAAGTCACATCCTGTTTTGTGCTGGCACAAGATGGTGCCACACATGCTTCAACGTGTAATCCAGCTCCACAGACAGCAGCTGGAGGAGGGCTACATGGTGTTAATTAGGCTTTATACATGTTATGTTTCATGTCTAATTTAAGACGTCCTTTCAGTGGAGCTAACAGGCCAAGCCCAACTCCTGAAAAACAACACCACACCATATTCCCTCGTCCACAAACCTTCACACTTGGCACAGTGCAGTTAGATAAGCACTTTGGTAACCTTTAAGCCCACAGTTGTGCAGTGGATTGTCAGACAGAGAAATGTGATTCGTCACTCCAGAAAACACTTCTTCACAACTCTACAGTCCAGTTTGAGATTAAATTACACAACAACATCCAACGCTTTTCCTTGTGTTTGGTGATGGAAGGTCTGGATGCAGCTGCTCAGCCATGGAAACAAATTCACAAAACTCTCTACGCACTGTCCTACTCTGAAGGCCTCATGAAGTTTATAGATCTGTAATGATTGACTCTGCAGGACGTTGGTGACCTCTGCACACCATACACCTCAGCATCTGCTGAACCCACCCACTTTAATAATACAGCTGAGTGTGGAATATTTAGCAGCGAGGGAATTTCACAACTGGACTTGCTGCACAGGTGGCATCCAATCACAGTACCACACGGGAATTCACTGAGCTCCTGAGAGGGACCCATCCTTTCACAAATGTCTGTAGAAGCAGTCTGCATGCATAGATGCTTGATTGTATACACCTGCATGGCACTGAACAGGAGTGGCCCTCCAATCTCATTCTACATCCTGTATAATGACAATAAAGGCATTCTATTCAATTCTGTGGACATGGAAGTGATATGAACACCCAAATTCAATGATTTGGATGGATGAGTGAATAAATTTGGCTATATACATTTTATTTATTTTACATTTAGGGCCTTATTACACGTGTATCAGTTTTAAACATAGCATAAGTCATGAACACTTGTTGCTGCTCTGCAAGACTACTCTTGGAGCTGATATTTTATTAAAGCCCTAAAGGTGTCTTTCTTATCCTTTAGGATAACTTTAGTTATCCTGCTTGAGCATTCCTAGCAAGCAGCAAGCATGCTGACAGGTATAGATAAACTTGAATCTAATCCACAATGACAGTTGTTAATCTGGTTAAAAAAAAAAAAAAAAACAGATGGGAAACAGCTGAGTAGATGCTCTGCAAATAGGTTCATAAATGTTAATATTTGGAAATAATGTGATACAACCAGTATGAAAAAAAAAAGTGCCCCGGCGATTTACATCATTATATCAAAGTCCAGCCCTTTTAAAAGGAACCTGTGACAATGAGGACAATGCCAAACAATTAGTGATGTTAAAATTAAATCACAAGTTTGTTTAATTATCTATCACACTTTTGTCACTTTATAATTGGTCTCTTCAGTACATTTTAATAAAAACAGTGTAGAATATTTATCTGACTGTTAAAAAAAAAACAAAAAAACAAAAACAGCCTTTCCCTATCAACAAACCACTTTGATGCCATAATGATTACCTCCATTGTCATTGTGAATGCTACATGGGAGACTGTGCACCCTGCCAAGATAGCAATTGTCAGGCACTGTCATGCTTTGGTAAGTACCAATCCACTGTTGTGAGGCACATTAAATTTTGCACATTTTCTCTTGACAGTTGGCTTTAACATGTTTTTGGTGGCATTTGGTACATAAACGAAATAAAAACCTCCCCTCAAAAGGCTGTATGGTGCTGAATCCAGGTCTATTTCACAGCGTGGTATTTTAACCGGATAAGCCAAATACCCTAAAAATGTCGTTTTGTTTTGATGTGTCAAGAAGATGTGTTTTCCAATTAAAATTATTTTTCACTTCACATTTTAGGCACTTACACCTACAATGGTATAACATAGCTGACTCAGTAGATTAGCAATTGCCAAATATTTTCTACATTTTTCATGAACTTCACAAATTTCATAAACACCCCGACCATATTTGCTAACCTTCCAGCAGACATTAATGTAAAACATCTACTGCAATTTGCACCTTTTGTTACATCTTGATAGGCTGAAATCCTTTTTATGTATTGAACCATCCACAAATGCCCAAACTAATGACTTAAGTGGGCCTGTTTCATAAAGTGATTTGAATAGACTCCAAAGTTGTTCTTAAGTAAACACAGTTTTTTAATGGGATCCTCACTGGACTCTTTCCCAACTCACTCTCTTTCTCATCTCTTTCAGGGATTTTCAGAGCATATAGAGCTTTTTTTTTTCATCTTCTGATGATATTTTCTATTACTTTTTGAATTTCATTCCCTAGTGCACAACGGCTCTCTCTTTCCACTCTCTTTCTGTGTCCGACACCCCGCAACACACACACACACACACACACACACACACCTGTGATTGTTCACTTGTTCACTACAACCCTTTTCTTTATTTTCTTTGCTAATGTGTCCACCATGTTAAGCTAGTGTACAGCATGCTAGCATTTGTTTCGTTTATGTTTTTTTTGTTTTGTTTTGCTGTCACTACACACAAAGTCATGTGCAATTGGATTGTTACTGCAATAATTTATGAGAAAGGCACCATTCTAAATTTCTTTGGAATGGCAGCTGTCATTTCAGCGTTGGGTGTTCCCTGAATACTGAGTACCAGTCCTATACCAGTGCTATGTTACTAAGCTGTGTGTATCTGGACTTCTTTAAGTTTCTTGACGATGTTTCACTTCTCATCTGAAAGGCTTCTTCAGTTCTAAAACCTTTTGTCGCAGGCTTCAGGAGAATTTTCTCCAAGCCTGACATCTCAGTATACTTCAGACCTAGTCTAAGACAAAAACTGGTTCATCCCTAGGACAAAACTCCTAAACAAAATCTAAGCAGCACAGTGTTTGCTGTGCAGTGCAGCGAGGAGTGCTCGGACCTCTAGTTTGGAGAAACCAAACAGCCAACATAGAAGAGCCACCTCGACACAGCGAGACTCAGCTGTACCTAAAGGATAAAGGACACTCTTTTGAGGATGCCAATGTTCACATTGGGAAGGCAGATGGTTTGAAAGAGGAGTTAAAGAACTTAACAGAGGTGGTGGATTTTGACACAGACTGTCTCCCGTGTACAACGCAGGCCTGGGCTCCCTTCCCAGGCACCTCAACCCCCATTCACACCTTTCTTCAGGTGATCTCATTGCAGCAGCTCTGAAGCTTTCCAGGAGGGCAGGCGGGTTTGGGAGGAATATGGACGTCTGTGGCGAGAGAAACGATTGCCAGTTCCAGAGGCGCAGGTAAGTGGACAGAAGATTGTCTTCAAAACAGGATTCTCAACACAAGTCAGTAATAAGGTCTGGTTTTTACAAAATTTGAATGGGCTGGAGGTCATTACCGCAAAGGTTAGCTGACACTTCAGCTAGTCCTTAAATTCAGGAGTGATTACCGTGAAACGAGCAGCAGGTCCAGGGTGAGTCAGCCTCCGTCTCCGTCCTGCAGGGACAGAGAACCAGCCTGCCAGCCTCCTGGAACAAAGAGTGAGGGAGGAAGCCCCAACCATGACAAAAAACAAAAAACAGATCTATGACACAATATATCATTAGCTAATACTTCACAGACAGCTCTTTAGCTCTGTAATATCCTTTTACAGCCAGCCTCTCTCACACAGGTTTCCTCAAACCGATAACAATCCACAAGGTTTCCTCCACCAGGTCTGAAGTGTCTTTCTATCAAATACTGTACGCTGGCTGGTTGTCAACAGAATATGGAGCTGCAACAATAATATCAGATTCACGGGAATGTCATTGTTCTCTCGCAATTATCTCATCTTTATTGTCACTGAGTGTACCCTTTAAACATATGATGTACATTAAACATATGACTGCTCCATAACAATTCAGTCGAAATCACAGACACAACTGGCCATATGGTTTTTAACAACAAAGCTGGTCAATTAGCATTTGCTTTAAAACTCATCCTTCAGTGTGCCCTCCAAAATTGCATGTGTGTAATACGTTTGAAGCACCAGCCTTAGATTTACCTTTATCTCCATAGACAAGGGTAAGATAAGGGCAGAAAGATTAAGCAAAACTGTCCATCTGTCATCATGTTTTATTGTATTGTTTTGCTGATCTTTGCTTTATATAAGCTCTCCTCTCTGTGTGCCCCTTTCACTTTCTATCTATCTCCTGTCTGTACTCTGCGTACCCTAGGTAGTGGATCCTTGTGAAATGCCAGCTGTCAGACTGACAGACGCAGTGTCACCTCTGTGCAGTCGTGTCACAGAGGCGACAAGCCGTCAACATGTGCATGGTTGAAGCATGAAAGAGACAGAGAAGCAAAGTTTGATGGAGTGTGTGGGTGTTTGTTTGTATTGCTACATTTGAGAGGATGAGTTAGTGTTTGTGGTGTGAGGATTTAAAAAAACAAAAAAAAAACAAACAAACAAACAAACAAAAAAACAAAAAACGCAGGTCGGGATGAAATTAAAGCTAGAGATTAAAGTATTCCTTAGGGCAAAGATGAGAAGGCACATACTGTAGTATAGCGCTATGTACAGTATGCACGAACACAGGATGCATATAAAGGATGATAAGAGTAAAAACCTGGAGTGAAACGAGCTAAAGAGGTTTTTGGATAAAGGGAGGAAAACTGTCTGGTTCTACGTGGCAGCAGTGGAGGAGTAATACATAATTTAACAAGGAAAAAGAGTGATAAAGAGATTAAACAAATTGCATTTTGAGAAAGCACAACTGAAAGAAAGAATGAGGGTAAGAAAGAAATAGAAGAAAGAAGGAAATACAGTACACACAAGGTCAAAAGACTAAACACCAAGAACTGAATAAAAAGAGAGAAATTGAGTGTACAACTAGTGTACAGCTAAAGAAAAAGGCAGGGCGAAGGGATTTGAGACTGAGTATAGGAGATAAGGATGTCAGTGAGGTAGTTGGATTTAAAAAATAAAAGGACAAAGGGATGGGATTTGTTATGCTTGAAGAAGAAACATGAACAACTGACCAGCAGCAGAATTTGAAGCTTGCTTATCAAGCCTGTGAATATTACCACGCACACATAACAGAAAATGGACACGTGTTCTTCCTGTGTTTTACTGCAAGGGCTGTTTCCTGGGTCAGAGAGAGTTTAAAATGGTGTGAAATTTGAATTTATTTAGCTATTATTGTAGCCTACTGTAGCTACCCAATTGTGAGTCTACACTTATTTCCAACATACAGACAGTTTTCAAACACAGTGATTATTGAGCTCAGACAAGAGACATTTTTCACAATTTCATATCTTATTGACACTTCACTGAGGTATATGGTATATGATAGCACACAGGCAGCTGAAATAAGCTTCCAGTGAAGAGTGCTTGGGCCCACCTTTGGAGACAGCGTAAGGAGTGCAATTTGGAAAGCACCAGAGGAAACCTATTGCTCCTCCATGTAAACAAAACAAGCTGAAGTGATTCCGACTGTCCAGCTGATGCCAAACCCTGGGTGAGACCTGCTGTAGGACACGCTGCAGAGGTTCTGCCTCTTGGCTGGCTTGGAAATGCCCAAGTTTTCCCCCCAGAAGAGTTAGAGGTGTTAGCTAATGAAAGGGAGGACTGAGGAGCTCTTTTTAGAGGCAGATAAGCAATAGGAAAAATGGCTGGCTGGCTGGATGGATGGATGGATGAATGGATGGATGGATGGATGGATGGATGGATGGATGGATGGATGGATGGATGGATGGATGGATGGATGGATGGATCCTAGACAGACTCCAGGATGTTGAAGTCAAGACCCATTGGCTGTTTGTAGTTTGTGTCTCTTTATTTTTGCCGTTGACTGAAAAAAGTTTTTTGGGTGGGTTCAGACAGAACGTGCAATCTTGCGAATTGTGTATCAGATCCGGATGTAAATAGCTGGAAATAATTGCAGAGATGTTGATGTTTGTCTCATATTGAATTCTTTTTTTTTAAGGTCAAACCCAAATGTTTTCAGTAAACTGTAAAAATAAAGGGATTTTTCTCACTGTCTCTCAATACTTTTGGAGGGAAGTGTAGATATTTGACAGAATGGCTATTAGACAAAATCCACTTTGGAATTTCTTCACTGCATGTATAAAACTGCAAGTGAAAAGTATTCACACTGACTTGCTTTATTATCTTTTTTTTATTAAAAAAAAAAAAAAAACATGCCTTGTGACAGGATGATGAAGCAGTCATAAAGACTAAATCATAAAAAATGATTTCCTCCTTTTGTCCAGCTCTCGTCTACCAGGACAATATTTGTGAGCCAATTTATCAAGCAAGCATTTCAAAATAAAAATCTTTTGTTGTATGTTAAGTGTTAACCTAATATTTTTGGATGACATTATGCTCCAACTGGGAAATTATTTCTGGGGCAACATGATGAAAATGGAGTCAAATCAATTTTGTTCAGGAGGAAATGAATGTGTATAAATAATGACAAAGCTCTCACTAGTAATGTTTGGTCCTGCAGTGAAAATCTGCCAATTGATTATATAAAATAATAAAGAATCGATAAATAACCAGTGTAACCTTTTAAATAACTTCCGAGTATTACAAGCCATGCGTCATGGTGAGGGTCCGCTTGAGATTGAAATCTTAAGAAAATAAAAATGGAATGACAATTTTTTCTGCAAAGTCTCTTGTGGCATTTAACTTATTCATAAGCACCAATCACTCCTGGGTTACCTGACCTGGCCCTCCATGAATACTAATGACCACAAAATGATAGAGCAGCAATTCACTTTCTTAGCAACCAAACAGAAGGGTAGAGTAGATATGAAAATAAGGCAACTGGCAAGTCAACAAAATGCCCCAACACCTCTCTGTGGTGTCAGACGACAGCACTTTCCCCCAGGGTCTGGGAGAAAACCAACTGGCTTTTATTTACCTTGGAAATGCCGAAGTGCAGATAAGTGCAAAATGAGAAGGAGAGGGTGGGTGAGGAGAAAGACAGCGAATTAGAGAGAGTGGAAGATAATGATGAGAGGGCTCTTTTAGCCCCAAGAAGGCAATGAGTCATCCAATCATGCATCCTGACTCAGTGTGGCCTGGATACAACCCAAGCCTCAGGACATCTTTGGTCACCGTGGTTACAGGGCACATGTGTTACTATATGCTAAGGGAGGAAGTAGGGTGGAAACTCATATGTCTATATTTACATGTATTTTACAATACACACACCCAGACAACCTGGACTCTCAGACAGAGTAAGGAATATGTAGGTTATGGAAGGTGCCTAAAAGCAGTCGGCATCATTTATAATTGCTCTGTGGTTGGCTGTTATTTCAGTATCTGGCCAACAGGGATCAGATGCACTGTCAGTATTGACAGACAGACCCTGAATGACAGCTCTGCCTTCCTCTCTCTGTGTTTTTCTGTTCGCCCTCCTTCCCTCTCTCCCTCCTTTCTGTCTCTCCCTCCTGACATTGCACAGAATCTCCATCTCTCTCTTGGTGTTCCCGGGCCTTATAATGAAATTCATTACTGTTACAGATAGGAGAGTAACACCCATTTAGAGATCTGTGTAGAAAATCAATCACTGGCTGGTTCAGCGTGGGGAAAGTTCACTAAGGTTTCTCTCTCTCTGTAGTTGTGGTTAATGTCTCTGGCCTCTCCAGCCTTGGTATTTGCTATTATCAGAAGGGGGATTTCTTGCATCAGCAAAAAGAGACCTTCTTTGACCTTGGCACAAATAAATATGGAGTGTAAGGGGAACTATTTGATTCAGACGAACGAGGAACGGTAGTCAGGTTTGGTGCCACCACCAACATTGATTTCTGATATAAAAGAAAGAAGGGGGGAACGAATCATGATCATGGTTTGACTCCTTGAAATAAAGTAGAGAATGAAATGTTTTAAATTTTAAAGGTTTATATTAAATTTTTAATCAGCCAAAGGGAACAGACAATGGCACACTGCTGTACATGATGAGCAATGGTGTCTTATTAAAATGTAGGCAGTAACATCAGTAAAATACATATTGGTTTTTCTTTGTATGCATTTTCTTGAATCTCATAAACTCACGATTCATTTTGTAGCTAGTTGGTTCAGTTTGTGGCTCAAATGGAGAAAATTATTATGTTCTCTCTGGGCCTGTGGAAGATGTGGTAGACAGTCAGCTCTACATAGATGGCTTCCCACCTTAAGAATAATATTAACAACCACATATGACCGCAGGACATTTTATTATTACTTCTTGGTGTGGTCTAACAGCATACAGTGTCAACATGAAAGGGGCCTGAAGAGAAATAAATAAAAGTTTCACTTTAAAGCTTAAAATTATTAAATAATTCAATAAATGAATACTCAAGCAGTCCTAGCAGAGACACAGGTACGTGGAATAAACTAGCAACATACTGACCATTACAGGTTGAACTACTGTAGAAATACAATGGGTTTGTTTCTACAGTATACTGACAATTAGAGATGAAATCTGGAATATATAGTTTAACCTTCTGAGGTCTATGTCATCATTGGCGATGATCCTAATCCTTCCGCTTTACTGTTAAATTTCTTTCTTCTACAAACAAAACAAAACAAAGCTGTCCTCCAAAGTTTTGACAATAAGAGGACCGAAAAAAAATTAAAAAAAGTTTTTCCCACAAACATACTTTTTGCTTGTTTTCATTATTACTTTCTTTGCTATAGATGCTGATGTAACTGTCATCAATTTAAGTATTGCCCTCTGACCCAAAATGTGTGACTGCACCTGTGTTGATGCTGAGATGTTAACCCCATCTCCATGCACTGTGCTGAACATTTGAGGGTCATCGTTGAGTTTTGGTCCTAACAATGAGCAAAGGCTGGCTTGTGTAGTCAAAACATGTCAGTTGCAACATAGACGCTGAAACATATGGAAGCTTGTTTTCCAGAACTTGAAATTTCGAGTTAGGTATCTCAAAATTTTGAGTTAAGAAGTCACAATTTGTACAAGAACACAACAGATTTACTAAACCTATCTCCATGCTGCTATTCTACACTTTGTCATATTGCACCTTGTATTGTTGTACACCTGTACTATTACTATTGCACTTGGTTAACATACCTCAACTTGACTACATTCTGGTACACTGTGTTAGTCTGGGAACTGTATCCCCAATGCTTGTCTTATGTTGTGTTGATCTGTTGATTTCTATTTGCATTTTATGTCTAGTGGTGTCTTATGTTTAGTTTATGCTTCAGTTTTTTTGCTTAGTTGTGTGTCAATTTTTACATTTGGAGTTTGGATTGACAATAAAGTTCACTTTGACTTTGACTTAGAATTTGGAGGTAACTCTGGCAAACAGGGATGTGGCTGCAGCGACATTGCTGCCTTCCTAGTCTGAACCTTGAGTGTTTCGTACTCAACACACACACGTTAGAAAATCAAAGGTCTTGAGTCCGAACTTCTTCTTACTGTGTTTTTTAGTGAAGAAGGCAAGAAATTATACAAACATAAAAAAAATCGTGACCTTTCTAACATGACTATCTATACACTGCAGTGTAGCATAGTGTAGTGCAGGTCGAAAACTGTGTTGCTCCCCGGTTCAGTAACTTCCGGTGTATTTATTCACTTCCAGTACGAGAAATCATAACTATTATACTATTCTATAAATTAGTCAC
>VUQJ01034488.1:4709-23538 GCA_015108635.1 Andinoacara biseriatus
TGTAAAAACGGGGGGGGGGGGGGGGGGGGGGGTGTTGGTGCTTCTAGTAGTGCGTGATTTCATAGACCTCAAACGCTGTCCAGGTCAAACAAGGCAGGATGTGAGGGGTCTCCCCAATGACTGTGCTGATTCTCCTGGGGCAGCAGGTTCTGGATATGTCCTCCCAGGCGGTGTTGATTATCATCTGTACTGTCTTCCTGTTCTCTGCTGTGGAGCTTACGTACCATACACCCAGACAGTACGTCAGTACAGTTTCCACAGAGGAGCTAGTAGCAACTTCTTGTCCAGATGTTTTTTTCTGAGGACACGGAGGAAGTGAAGCCGCTGCTGTGCCTTCTTCACTAGGTTTTGAGTCCAGGAGAGATCAGCTGAGATGTAGGTGCAACGAAACGTGAAGGTGGTGACAATTTCCACATGTTCACAATTTATTTCAAGGGGGTGTGGTCTTGTTGTTGCTTCCTGAATTTGATAATAAGTTCTTTGATTTTTGGAACCTTCAGTGTCAGGTTCTTCACCTAGCACCAATGGGACAGTTTTTCTATCTCAGCCCTACAGTATATGCTGTCTAATCCAGATCCATTCCAGATGCAGGTGGGAAGGAGGATCTGCAGTTTGAGCAGTTGGTGGTTAAAATATCCAGGATAATTGTGTTAAATGCTGAGCTACAGTCCGCAAAGAGCATCCTCACATACAGTAGCTCTTCTGGTTGTCCGGGTGACTCAGCACTCTGTGAGGTGTTATTGCGATGGCATCCTCTGTGGACCGCTTCGCTTTATAGGCAGATTGATGGGGGTCAAAAGAGGGAGGCAGGCAGTCCCTGATGTGCTTGGAGACCAGTCCCTCTATAGGCACTTTATGACTACAGACATGAGGGCTACTGGTCTGTAGTTGCTGACTCTGTTGAAAACGAGTTTTTTCGGGATGGAATGATGGTGGAGGCCTTCAAACGCCTGCCAGCTGGTCTGCACATGCTTTGACCACTCCTGGTAGAAATGTTCTCCAAACAGCTACTTTTTATTTTCTTACCTGAGTATACATCAGAACCTGAACCTTTTCACTTTTACTTGCGCAAAGAAGTTGAATCAGTACTTTAACTTTTACCACAAGTATTTTTTACCACAAGTATCTGTACTTCTACTTAAGTACAGAATCTCTGTACTTTTGAGATCCACTGGATAAAGCAAGTTAACACTGAGCTTCTAGAATGGCTGTCATAGAGGGAAGGTGCACCCTGGACAGGTTTGCAGGCTATCACAGGGCTAACACAAAACAACTGAAAACCTGTCACCCTCACATTCACCCCTACAGCTAGTTCTACAGAAAGCTCTGACCCAGAAACACAAGTTAAAAATGAACAATTCTAACATAAATAACTCTGCATGACAGAGAGTATTTGATTTGACAAAAAAAAAAGCTTATGCTAATGTTTACATTGCTCCATTTTCAGAAATGGCCCTCATCATTACCTCATCAAAGTTTTTTTGATTGTGTTCATATAATGAATAAATATCTCTAAAGATGCTTTTCCCACACCAATACAAATCTCTTAGGAATCAGTTAACCTGCATTGTTTTTGGTAACATCCCCTGGGGGCTGGCTGTATGTGAAACTTTGAAATAAAATGTGCCTCCTTTCCTTGAATAGTCAATCAGAGTGAGTGACCTGAGAAGAACATTGTTTCTATTTAAGTTGCATAGTGTAATGAAGTACAGTTGTGTTCATTTCTACATCAAAAATCCTCTGAAACTAAACTACACTCTTAATGGTTTATTGCTATTAATAGTAAGGCTGTACATTTTGTCTGTTGATCGGTTTTTCCACATTTGTTGCTCTTTTACTATGATTTTACTTACAGTATACTTTTTTATATCATATTATGACATCTCTACTTGAATAGCTCCAGCTGTAAGTGAGCATCCTCCATTTTGTTAAATAACAAGCTTTGGCTCCTGCAGGGAATAGCTTTAAAGATTGGAATTTCAACTCTTAAGTGTTTCACCACTGGGAGGTTGCAAAGGTCTAATTAGCCACTGTGTCTGCTCTGTCAGTGATTGCAGACCTCTTCCTTCCATGCAAAGTGATCTCCAGTATACTGAAGCGCTGTATTACATTGACAAGCACAACAAGCACAACTGCGTTTGTTTCCTGTGTGCTGCTTGGTACTCCCCATGGGAATGCTTCTGAGGAGAAGATACAGCAATTATCCATGGACTACAAAGTGAAAGGTGAAAGGATTTGTATTTACCAGACAGTGAGTGGTTAACAACAATACAATATGCCAGAATTATGAGGATTAGAGTCCAGGGATTTGTGTAGAGTCAATGAAATTTCAATCAACACCTTAGTGCTGCCTCAGTAGATTGATAGACTTTGGGTGAAGGAGCAGGGTTGTATGCTGTGGGAAAGGACAAATGAGCTGACAATGAGTTTATTTTATTCGTGAGGTGCATGCAGTGTTCAAGATTTTGTCAGTATACTATAAATATGTAACGAAGTAGAACAGCAAGGGAGATGCCAGAGTTTGCTGAAAATTAAGGTTGCCCAGGAGGTCTTTCTGATCAGGTTAAGTTTCATTTATTGTCTTGAAGGTCTCAGTACCACATAAATAATGAAACAAGAAGTTCAACAACGAATGCGTTAGATTTTTTTATTTTATTGAAAATGGTTGAAAAATAGAACATTATACACAGAGCACCAAAAAAAAACAAACATGCATAATAAATAACTGGATGAACGTCATCGTCTATCGTGATGCATAAACACACACAAAAGTTTCTTTTAACTACTGTTATCACACCATAAATTGAGAGGTGACTTGACAAACATATTTGTTTACATTATAAGCATAGAGTTTACAACCTGAGAGGTGTATTAAGAAGTCAGATTAATGGTTTGGCAAGCTGTGTTGAGCTTAAAATCAGATTTTTATGTGGGTCTGTTTTAACTGGCTAAATCAGTGTGATTACATATGCTGAACACATAATCTGGTCAGGAGCGAGTTATGTTCAGAGTTTCAGTTTAAAATCAGTTGGAAGGTTACATTTTCACTAATTTTTCTATTTATAGCATGTTTAAGTGCAGTACAATGTCTCTGCTGGGGGAATACATTTATTTGGATTTCTGGTCTTATGGACTCCATTGGGTGGCACTATCACTTGGTGCTGGCTCTCACTGCAGCATTGTATGGCTTCCTGTTCCGGAGCACAGTGGTCTTTTGCTGTATATGTTAGCTGTTTAATCTGTGTAGGCAGATTAATCTAGATAACAACATATTTCACATTGTAATCGTCATATGCTTTATCCAAAGCACACTCTCCATTGAATTACCTGTAAATTATATTCCTATTATTCACTTAATGTGTTTGAAGGAATTCACCATCTTAATGCAGCTATTAGCTAGGGCTGCTTGAATATGGAAAAAAAATATTTTATGTTTATGTCAGTGTAAGTTTAACCCCTGAGTCATGCTGTCAGAATCCTTGAAGCACAGGTCGAGGAGGAGGAGGAGCAGCAATCTTCAACTCCAGCTTATTAATTAACCATAGAACCAGACAGAGTTTTAATTCATATGAAAGCCTGACTTTTAGCCTTGTCCACCCTAATTGGAAAATTAAGCTGGATGAGGTCCTTACTCAGAGTTTCTATCTGATTTATTGGACCTTTTATATGATTTAGTGCTCAGTTCAGATAAAATAATTATAGTTGTTGATTTTAGCATTCATTTAGTTGCTGAATTTAATCTATTAATAGATTCAATTGGCTTCTCTCAAAATGTGAATAAGCCACCACTTTAACCACACTCTGGATCTTGTTCTGACAAATGTCATAGAAACTGAGGCCTTGACAAACACCCCCTCCTGTCTGATCATTTCTTAATAACATTTACATTTACTTTAATGAATTACACAGCAGTGGGGAATAATGCCTTATTAAACCATGGCCAAACAAAGTGCAAACTGTGCATCACATTGTCACGGGAATGTGTCTGTATTATTTGTTGGTGCAGAAAATGTCTAAATGTTGTTATATTTTATTCTAATCTGCTGTTAGGTATTTTTACACTGCTGGAACTGCAGCACGTAGAACACAGAACACACATGAACAATACCTGTTAAATCAATAAAAAAAAATTTTAGTTTGATCTTACAAACTAAAGTTATTTCCATGTCATCCTTTATTGATAATAACTTTATTTGTATAGCGCTTTTCAAAACACAGAGTGCTTCACATTCGCATTAGGCTACGAGACAATTTAATGTTTAAATGTATCCAGTTTAAAGTTTCAGAATTCTAATCTGCAACCATAACTTTAGAAACAGAAGAACTGAGAGCTCACTCAGCATAAAATAATTCACTTGAATTAAAGTGCTTATTTTACTTACTCTTTGCACTAAATCCCAAGATTAAAGATTTTCCATAGCATTGATTTTGTCTTATTTGCAACAGCGCTCTATTTTACTGCTGTTTTTTAAAATATTCTTTGTAGATTTTTAATCACCATTTTACCATCATCATCATCATCATCATCATCATCATCATCATCATCATCATCCGATAACATCTCTGATTGGAGTAGGTGGCACTCATATTTTGTGTGGAAGTCATATGACCTGTGAACTCCCCATTTTATCTCAGTGTGCACAGAGCCTGATACAGAAAGCTGGCTTAACAGAGAAAGCTGATAATCACTGTCGTGCTACCAGTTTTCTCCAAGTGGACCTTTAGGTTTTGCCAAGCCAGCAAACACAAAGAAATCCTGGCTATGCTGAACATCATAAAAACATATATACAGAACAAAGTTAGTTATACATTTAGTATTTAATTGAATCACTTAATAGACCATGAGCAATTTTAGCATTAGCATGAAATAAGAGGTGGTGGTGTTACTGACATTAATCAATGACATTAAAGATGTTGTTCTTTCGGGTACAGAGCTTTAATAAGTGTGATTAATAACACCATTGTTTACTTACTATTTCATGTCAAAATATTCCTCTGAAAGAACCCTATTGTCCCAACCACACCATTAAAAATAATCTTTCCGAAAATATTATTGGCATTTCTCTAAATGGTAAAATTCACTGTGTGGTATAAAAATATGGGAAAACATACACTAAAAATCATGGAAAATTCTTCAGTTTAAAACTGTACATTGTTCTGTACTTTTAAAGAATGCTTTTCTTGTTTTTTTATTTTAGTGACAGAGCAATTAATTGCCATCATGTAATGAGGAGCATTTCTGACAGGCTGTGCTGACATGTCTGTGAACCTAGAACTCATTTACAGTAGACAGCAATCAAACACAGGTGCAGTGGCAGCAATTAACAGTGGGTTACTTGATAGAGCAACAAAATATAGTCTATTATTTTTAAATTGATTTCTGTTTGCCTTGCTATTGTTGGCTATGCATGAAGTTGTATGTGGCCTATTATAGGGTGCAGTGATTGCATTTAACAGTGCAATCACACAAAACCCAGCAGCACATTTTATTTTAGCACAGTGGGGAAAGACAACACTAAACATTTGTCTTTTCAAGCTGTTATTCACCTTTAATTTCACGAGGGATGGCACTGCTTTACCCAAACGGCATCATCCACTCTGTGGAGAGCAATAAAATGACAACAGCAGCATTTGGAAAAGCACTTACCAAAAGGACTTTAAAGTTATTATGCATAGGACACTTGATCTAAATCACCCACAGCCAAATAAAGCTATCCATCTATATTTTTGGTCCTCATCTCAGCCATGCTTGTAATAATCTGTATAAACAGATATCCACATATGAATATGAAGAATCTGTGGGAAGGGATGTTTGGTACTGGAACCTTTCTCTTTTTCCATTTGTAGTTTGAGTTTTGACCACCTATGTCTGAGTGGGCTTTGGGTGTGCAGGTCAACAGTCTATATGGATAGCAAATGCAATCTCAAAATCATCAACTATAGTCTGATGAGGGTTTTATTTTTTTGTTATATATTTTAAATGGATCTGCATTTATAGTTGGATTGTAAAAAATGATTGGTGTTTGGAAGTCTTAGCCCACATGTCTGTTATCTGGATAGCCACTTTGTACACATCACCGAAACACTAGCAATTGTCTCCAGAGGCTCCCAGACAATAGCTAATTCTCAAACTGGGCTTGCAGTAATAAGTATGTAGTTTCTACCATACAAATGTAAAAAGTATAAATTTGATGCTCACTTTTCTTTTGGTTTATTTAATTGCATTATGTCTGTGTCTGAATTTTTTATAACTATGGGATCATCTTTGTTTTATATCTTCAGAGAATTCAGTGGGGCAAAAAAAAATATTTAATCACTATTCACAAAAGAAAACTATGATATGAACAAGATTTTAAAAAAGAACACTGGCACTGAGAGTTGGTATTGTTGTTCTTCAGATTTGTAAAACATGAGTAACTCCTATAGATAAGGTAATGCAGGTAAGAAATGTCATCACAGTCACACTATAATTTAAAGCAGCTGTTTCTGCTTGACATTACTCCATGTTTCAAATTCTAAAGGACACAAGTTGTTTGAACTGCTTGTTGGTCACTATCGCAGCATCATGTTTGTTTGAGAGGCTTTCAGTGAGTTTTTAACCAATACTTCACATGCTGTATGAATTAGCCAACAATACTGCTTACTGGTTATCACCAGTGAGATTTGTCAAACTCTAAAAGCTATTTATTCAGTCAACAACTCTGATGATTCAGCTTGAGGATTCAGTCTTTATGTACTGCACTAACATGAGCTTTCTATAAAAATACAGTCTCTCCAGCGAGAGAGACTAACTGCATTGCAGCATGTAGCTTTTACTTCAGTTTGGAGTCAATCCCCTGTTTCTTCAAGGTCCCTTCAGATCACTGAAATGCTTAGAGTGTCATGGGGAAAGAGCCTCACCACCCTACCAAGAAGCCTGATTTCAACTGCTTCTACTCATGATCTATTTCTTATGGTCACTACCTGAAGCTTAAGCTCACTGATTAGGGTCAGCACAAAGACTACAGCTTATTGTCTGAGGCGTCTCTGCTCTTTACCACCATAATCTCATTCAGAGCCTGCATCACATCAACCTTCAGTGGGATATGATGAAAAATACTCTAAAAAAACAACTCTTAAAAAGAAAAAAAAAACACATACAACTTGAATGATTTCTATGAAGGTTGACTAGCACATCAATTGTGACAATGTTATGGTTCAGCCGTGCATGTAATTGAAACAATCAATTGCAATTTCATAAACACAAATGTGCATAAAGCACAGAACCGGTAAAGTGAGCTTCTGTTGGTTGAGTGATCAGAACTGCATGCCTATCAATCTCTCAATTCCCTCCCTCCTCCCCAGGCTTGTTTATTGTTTTGAATTCTGGATAGGGAAGCAATGGGCAGATCTCTCACAAGAAGAGGCAGCGTCTAAGCTCAGTGTAAATATCAGTTTTCTTAGTATGACAGAAGAAAAGGACTTGTACCAGGTTATGTTAACTGACAGTTGATTTTGTTTTTATTATAATTATTGCATTCCAAAAGCAGAAATCCAATAGCAAAATTAAAAGTGATGGATTAAGAGGTGTTTGTTTAATCAGTTGTGTAATCGGAAAACATCACCAAGGGTGGAAACACCAGGGTACCAAGACACAGCTGAGTATCAGCGACAGCAGTAATCTGCCTACCCAACCTACAGCTACCTACATCTACCATCTTCATCCTGCATGCTAAATCTGTTCCCCTCTCTGTGTGTCTCTTTCTCCATCTGCCTGTCCTTGTGTTAAATTGGATTGGAATAGAGAGTCATGCTGACGGCATTAGTAAGAATAATAAATGCCCATCCGCTTTTGCATCAGCCAAATATTAGTCATCAGGCAGAAATATCTCTATATCAAATTGCTTTAATCAATATTTGGGTACACCTACTAAATAAGCTCCCTGTACTAAAAATTGGAGGTTTGATGCAGACATGAATCTGTGAAACTCCTAAGTTGAAACATGTTGGTGATGGTAAGTGTTCACATTTCACGTGGATGTGAAAAGATTATTTCTGAGAGGATTTGTCAAACGAAGACTGTTTCTGGAACAATGGAACAATCCTTTTTCCATTTATCAAATTTACGTTAAGTACTCTCTACAACAGTATAGCTAATCATTTTTAGAAGGAAAACACATCCATCTTTACTCTTAGGAAAACTGCTATGATGTATAACTTATCCAGTTTTGTTTTCTGGTTGTGGAAACCTGGTCAACCTGTGATGGCACACTGAGATAATGCCAAAAAAAACCAAACAAACATTTGTCTGTAATGACTGTAAACATTAGGATTTGATGCTTCAACCTGTGTTTTGGAGATCAAGGGCTTCTTTCTAAAAGTGAGTTGTTACCTCTATGTTCAGAAATCATATTGGTAGAAATCCATTACAGATAAAGGGCATGTTTTTGAGTAATGGGTGCAACTCACCTTTATGTGACCTGAAAATTCTCACTTTATTACTTTTACTTTTTTGCCGTGGACCTTTCAACCACATGAACTGAAAAAGGTGACTTCTCTTGATTTGCTTATTTTATCCATCCCATTCTGGGGATGGCACGTCAGCTGTTAAGGGTTAGATTTATAGTGCTTATATTCTGTTTGTGTTACAGCATATTTCAAGAAATTGCAGAGGAAACTTGTTAATAAAGAAAATGTTTTTCAGAGCGGACTTTCCCTTGTCTCCTAAGTTACTGCTGTTCCATTGTGGGCCATTTTGGAATTTATATCATATTATTGGAGGGGGGCTAAGGACAGTGTTTGCAGAAGTTATTGGTGACGTGGAAGTAATCATAGAGGTTTTTGTGGAACAGCAGTCTTATTTTGGACTTATTGATTTTTGACTGCCACTGGCAATGTTAGACAAGTGAGGCTGGAATTTCAACCCTCCCCAACATTTTTTTTGTGGAGATTAATAGTGCTCCTTAGGCAGTCACAAAGGCACTCTCATTCAAAATCTATTCTCTGTAATACTACTAGATATTTTAGGGTAACTTCAGACCTCACTTGCCTTCTTTGCCTACTGGCTGTGTTTTGTTGCCAGTTCAATTTACATGTCATGCATCTGGTACAAATTCTGACAAGTATAAAGATTGCACCGCTCTGTCAAACCTCAGGCTTCCATTGTAAAGCTTTGCAAGGAGCACTTATAATTTCTCTTCCTGATCTAATCCCTTCCCGTTTTGGATCTCTGCACACATACAGTGGTGCATTACAGCTGTTGCCTTTCTCCCCTCCTTTTCTACATTTGATTTCTGGAAAAATCCAAGAAAATGTCCCTCAAGACTAAGATTCTACCATTGCGGTATTCTTCCTTGATCCCCCCACCACCAATCCCACCCCCCTTTGCTTGCACATCAATGGCGAATGCTAATTGAAGACTCCCTAGCTGTCTTTAGAGTGTAGTTCATCATTTCTATTTCATCAAAGAAAATAACACATAATGATCCTGTATATTTACCCTGTCATTTTGTAATAATATTTGGGCACACATTTATGTCCCCCTCAGGATGACATTAACAAAAAATTTCTCATAAATTGCAGGACCCAAATGCAGATGTGTGGAGGTAGTCAAAATAAACCAAAAACAAGCCTTTTGTTTTGGCTTCTAAAAAGCTACAATATAAACCAGGAAAGCAGGAAAAATCCCAAAATGTCTAGAAACAAAGAGGGAATGGTAGCAGAAGCTCAAACAATGGATAGAGGGAAACTTGGGCTACTGTATATACACACACAGGTAATCAAGGGAAGTGGAAACACCAGGGTAACAAGACGCGGCTGAAACTAATTAAGACTATTAATAAACCTCAAGAACACAAAACCTAAATCCTCAAAACAAGAAGTCCTAATAAAATTGCAAAACAAGGTATTTGGTTTAGGACCAAATACCTGGGAACTAATGATATTTCCATCGCTGGTCAATATGTTGTGTTAAAAAGTCATACATATCACACTAGACTATCATTAATATGGTCAACATTACAGGCTTTTTGCATGGTAAGTGAGCCCCACTTTCCAACTGTAGCCCTTAACTCACCAAATTGCCCATAAGTGTGAAAGGTTGTCTGCCTCTATTGTCGCATTTCCATTAGTACCTACTGAGCGCAGGTCGACTCGACTCGGCACGACTCGCCACATTCTTGTTTCATTTCCATTGCAATTGAGTACCACCTCAGTGTGGCTGGAGTTGATATAGCAACATGGGCAGTAGTCTCTTGACATAATTTGTATGCGACTCAAACCACAACACAGCAATGGATGCGATAGAGGCAAGCTAACATAGGTAAGGCCAGTTTACTATTGTCATCATGCGTAAGTCCCCTGTACAGTGTTTTAATGGATGATGGTTATCATTGTTAAGTATTAACTCTATACCGCCAAACATGTAATTGGCTCGGTGTACTTCAAAAGGGCCACCGTTTGCATACCTCCGGCAACAATTACCATAATAACCCTATGTTTGGTGTGAAGTGCAGTTTCTCAGCTTTCAGAAACCATTTGAATGTTTTTGACAGGTAAATACGCTAATTAAAAGTTCCATCGATCCGCTGCCTCAGACTTAACCACCTGTCCACGACTATTACGGGCAGATAACAGGTGCTTCAGCGACACTTACCCAGCAGTATAGGGTTAAAATATGTATGCTGTGTGCACATTTCAGATGGCTCACTTGTTGCAAAACAATCGCTGCAAACTGTCGGTCCAGGCATTCAACCGAGCCTCCCCATGCTTTGCATGCCTCCATTTTCTTGCTGTCGAGTTTTTAAAATGGCGTATTGATTCTGGTGAAGTCGCTTTCATGACTCAACTAGTGACGACACTCCGTAGCCAATCAGTGGCATGCTGTTCTTCTGCATCACAGTTTCGGCTCGCTTGGAACCCCAGCTGAGTGGGTACTAAAAAAGTACCTGGTACCAGGTACTAATGGAAATTCCTACAAACCATGCCGAGTCAAGTCGAGCTGTGCTCATGAGTAGGTAATAATGGAAATGCCTCATAAGTGCTGGCCCTGACAGATTGGCATCTTGTCCAGGGTGTGCCCTGCCTTGCTTCCTGTGACAGCTAGGCTCCAGCCCCACTGTGACCCCAAATTAAATAAGTTAAATTTTGGTAGTGGTTGGGTAATGTGTGATCACATTGAATAAATAAGGAAATTATACTACCTAAAAAAGTTTGCTTATTTATTTATTTATTTATTTATTTTATCTTCAAAGGCATGTGGGGTGTGCTCTATCCATGCACACAAGGATATTGCTGCAACACTACCACTTACCCTGCCTGTTTCTCACTGAAACAGTACTAGCAGATGTCACTATTTCAAGACTCTGGACTCTGTTCTGCTGTGATGGTTCATCTGAGTCTAATTGTCAAATAGCTTATTCATCATTGTTGAAAAGTCAATCCTAGACACATGAAAAATGTCTTAAGTGAAACATCAGAAGTGTCTATTACTTTTAAACATATACACCCTTCTAGTAAAGCTTGTAATAGGAAATTAGCTACAGTATGATCAGTAATTCACAAGCTTCTACACTAAGGGACAGGCTGCAAAATATATTATGACAGTGCGTCTGTGTAAGTTGAATTCATCGTGTTGCTTTGCAAGCTGAACACAGTCAGAGGTTTTCTCATATGCCCAGCATCATCTCACACACTTGCCAGGAAGAATGCTTCTGCCGAGGTCATGAACTGTGGCAAAACAATCACTTCCACGTCAGGAATCATCTTGTGATTACTGTAATGCTAATCTGCCAGTAATCACCTTAAGAGCCTGTCAAGGCCTTGATGGAGAATTGTGGGAGCCACCCTTCTCATCAATGTGACCACACAGCTGACAGCAATCTCATCCTGTTACAGGCCCACATTTGAACTCCTTCCAGCAGGAAACTGCTGACTGAGATATTTATCCTCCAGCTATTGTTCTTCTTATCACCCCTTCAAAGAAAACATGTTCAATTTCATTTTTTTTTAGAAAAGCTACTGTGAGAATAGGACCTGCAGGTCAGATTATTTCCTCAAAGAAAAGAGTTTCTCAGTTTTCTATGTGCATATTTTAGTGCTGCAACTAATGATTATAAGACAGATTATTGTTTCAACTGTGACAGCGCAGGTCACAAACACAAAGAGGCATATTTTTTATTAATGTAAAATGGGAGGGAAAAAATCCCAGATTGCAAACATCTGAGAAGCAGAAACAGCAAATGTTTAACATTTTGTTTGGCAACACACACCAGCAATCCAAGCAGTTTCTGCTCAATCAGAACCTAAAAGAAAGTTCCCTAAGGCTTTCTCAGAGATTGAAATAGTCATTTTTGGTGCTGCAGTGCCAAATGGATGGTTAACATGAGGTAGTTTGATAAACAGACAGAGTGATTCATTTGTCCCAGACGAAGATACAACGTCATGGTTACTGTGCGTTTGGTAGTGTCAACTCAATTGTACTGCTTGGCAGTCTCTTGTTATTCACTGCAAATATGTTATCTCTTTATTCCAGAGCTGCTGCTATGCTGAGGAAGTAAACAGTTATCCTACAGCCTATTAAAAAAGTCAGGGGCAAAACACACTGTGAGTCATTGTCATAATATATTTACTCCTCATTTGTTGTGCTATATGAGGCAAAACTTAGAATATCGAAAATTTTTCATATTTCTTATTGTGCTGAATAGTAATGAGAAAAAGCATGCCTGTCTCGTTTCAGTAGTGCCTCAAGTTGGTGACTGTTGAGCGTGTACTAGCCTACTAACCTATGTTTGGCTGCAGCCTTGTTCGCTTGAGAAAGAATGAAAATTTTGGAAACTGTAGTAGACCACATAATGAATTTTGCTATTCTTTCCACTCATATTACGATATATATTTCATGAACTTAAATATCCATTCAGTGGGCCTTTGGGTCAGGCTTAAATAGGTCTCAATAATAAAAAAAAAAGAAGTCTAACTGGAAACATGGCACACAGCACATGACACATTTTGTGTCAGCTTCAGCCAGCATGTGGCCCTGTCTGTTTCTGAACTCTGTTTAAAAGTATCCCTATTTACTACATTCTAAGGCTAATTTTTCTACTATTAAGCTGACACATTTACGCGTGTGATTTAATTCAATCAACTGGAAAAGCCAATAAGATATATTCTAGCCGTGGGACAAAGGTCTGCATCATTCTGCTGCAATCTGTCCAACGAAAACAATTATACAAATGATGTTTGAACACATTACCTTATTTACTTCATTAGGTTAAGTGGTTCCTTTGAACTGCACAGCCAGATAATCTCCACTTGTCTCTGACTTGGCTGCTTCTGAGCTTTATTTAAAAGAGCTGCAGAGAAGAAAAAGGTCAAAAGTCATCTGACGGCATATATCAGTCAGCCCACATCCTCCACCAATTTCCTTACATTCATACACTCTCACTAAGATTGTACCTTGATGTCAGCAGAAGCTTTTAGTCACCTTTTCATTGTGAAGCTCTACAAATGGAAGAGGGAGTGCAGCATTTTGGGGAAAAGTGGTTAGTAGTGAATATAGACTGTCACTGCTGGGAGAGCAAGAGGGAACGAAATGAGAGAAAACAGGTACATCTCCCCCAGGTCTATAATCCTGAGATTACTGTTTGCTCTGGGGCCTGTCTGACTGCACTCCAGGCTGCCCGTGCTTCACTTCTAATCTCCTCGGCCCCAGCTGTCCAAGAATTGATTTGAAGATTCTCTGAATCAATTACTCTCCTGTCCAAGGTCTCATTGCCTGAAAGATATACTCACACATGCACATGCGCACATGCACACATAAAAAACAAATGCAGGGAAATAAACACACACACACACACAGACTGTATATTCCTCCCTCTGCAGTGCACATTCATTCACAGAGGTTAATTGCACAACCCCTGACACACCAGTCATGAACCAGACCTTGTACCTCTTTGTGGTACATTATACAGTTGGGTAGGTGTCCATTAACTGGCCTCAAATGAGTTTTGATCTTTTAGTTAGTCCACCTTTCCCACTAATAAGATTGCCTCTTTCCACCTTCATTTTTCATTGCATGGATCTTTTATAATTTTCTGGTTTTCTCTTGCCACAGTACTGTGCAGTTATTTAAAAAAGGTAGGAATATATTGCAAGTACACCACTTCTGTCACTAGATATTACTATGCATCATACTACATGTATAATCTAAAGCTTCCCCTTTTACCTCTGAATTTCTGAGTGATTGTAGTGATAAAATTTAGAGGACAGACACCACAATTCTAACTAAAAAGCCTGTTTTCAGTAGATCTACTGCAAGACATTGGTGTGTAAAATCCCCTCACATCAGTAAGGTTTCCAAGTGCATACTTGCATTCCTAAATGTATTAATAATTAATGTGAGCAGGGAGTAGTGAGGTTTCCATGTAAGTGAGAAGAACCTGGAGCATGAACGTTGACCAAGTGCCTTCAATTGAGCTTATTATTTATTCATCTGTTTTTTTATTGAGCTACGAATGCCACAGACAAGAAGAAATCAACTCATTTGGTGCAAGGGAACTTTCTAGATGAACTTACCTTCCCCCTGAGCAGTAATTATTATCACGCCATGCAGGACGTAGGGGGAGAAATCCAGGGAAGCTAGAACTGGCATTCTTTTCATTTGCTAGTCCAGCAGTGTGTGTGGTAGCCTAGAAATACAGTTTGCAGCTGCAAAAATAATTGCAGTTTATTGCCAATTAAACTAATGAGTTCTAAAATAGCCTCAAGTGTGTTGTCTGACAAAGCAGCATAAAACAGCACAGTGAAAAGGGAAAGTAATGTAAGAAATTAGTCAGAAAAGAGGGTGATGAATAAAGCTTGAGGAATGTGAAGGTCAACTTACAAGATCCCTTAACACACACGCTCGTGTACATGAAGACAGACAGACCAACACACATGCAAACAAAATCCTCAGTCTGGAGTGAAGTACCTCAACCTAGAAAGAGATGTGCTACTCTTTGACAGATGCCATTCCTAGGCTTAGCCTCCAAGCGGCACGTCATTAATAATGCAGCATACTTTTGCTCAAACCTGCCTGACAGATGTGCATAGTTTGAGCCTAAGGTTCCCTGGTGCTCATCAACAGTCTGCTGTTATTTTCGGTGGGTGGGGTGGGGGTTTTGTACTACATTTGTACACTATGTTTTTAGGTAGAGGTGACTCAGTCAAAACAACACATAAAACAAATTTGTCATCCCCCCCTACTGCGCTGGGGATTCAGATAGCAATAGGAAAGCAGAACCTATTATCAGACACCAATTAAGAAATTATGAAAATGCAACAGCTAATTTTTCAAGTGAAATTTTGCCTATATTTTAGTTATTTCACACTGTGCATTTGTCTGCCTTTTAAAACTTCAAGGACAGCTTAAGGTGCCCACCTACCACCGCCTAATCTAATAATGTATATACTGTGTCAGTGTGTGTGATTTCTAAAACATGTAATATAATTAGGGCCGGGACTTTAACACGTTAATTTCGAATAATTAATTACAAAGATTTCTGCATGGGTTTCCTCCCACATGTCCAAAGATATGGGGTTAATGTCCAAATAATAATAAAAAACTCTGAATAACTATAATAGCACTTTGCCCAATCTGTTGGTTTAATAACAATTAAAAAAAAAATTTTAAAAGTAAATAAACATGTTTGTTGTTAAGCATATACGTCTATTCATTCAAAATTTTAGTAGCAAAAGGATTTTTTAATTGAAAGTGTTTAATTTGTTGATAATTTGTTTGCGATTAATTGCGATTAATTAATTAAAGACCCTATAATTAACTCGATTAAAATTTTTAAAAACTGCCCTAAATATAATACGTTATAAAACAATATGTTTTTATCTATTAAACTTTTTTTTTCTCAGAATTAACGCACAAACAATTTAGCACCAGATTAGTGAGGGACAAATGCTGCTATATTTTCTCATGACTGAGAATGGGTCAGTTATTCATGTCAGTCATGTCAGTACTCAGATAGAATTAACAGTTTTTACAAATGCTTTGGATAAATTCAACACTGTAAAATAAACATTTTTACCATTTACACTCTCAGTTTATCTCTCAAATCAACGTGGAGGTCACAGGCTGGAAATAACCAACAAACTTTTTGTGTAGCTGTACTTTTTCAACACTTTTAAAATGTGTCCCTATTAAATACTGAGAGCCTTGTATAATTTACATCAAACTGCACTTTTGGATTATATATTATTTATTAGTGGCTAGTCAATAGACAGTTTTCTCTAGGGTGCTGTCCCTTTTACGCCTTCACTGCAATGTTTGACGGAGTGTCTGAGTATGTGAGGTTTTTTTTTTTGTTTGTTTCAAACATGATCTCCAGTGATTCAAAATCCTTACTTCTTCTGGACTTGAGACAAGTACATCACATCACTGCAAGCTTCCAGGAGTTGTTGAGGAGATTATTGGTTATGTTACGGCAAACCTACACAGCAGTGAGTCATTACAGCAACAGTATGATAAGCTGAGGCGGTGATTCATAATGCTAATGAAAAATGAGCATGACTGTTGACATTAGAATTCAGTGCACTATTCAAAGACAAGATCAGTTAAGATTAACGCTCTGTGTTCAGTGGTGACTCGTAGCATAACTGTCACTGAGACAGTTAAAGCAGCTTTGCTGAAGCTTGCGAGATGTCAGTCCAGGAATGGAAATGCCGCATGAAGTGAGTGTTTCTTTTTAAATTGCATTGACCTGATATGGTCTGCGGAAACTTCAAGGCAGCACGAGAGTGACTACTAAACAATTGAATGAAAAATCCTAGCATATTAAATCAACATTACTGCACAGTCTTGAAGATTGGTGCATTAACTGTGTTCAAATTAAGAAACCTAAAAGGAATGCAAAGATGTGACCAGACACCTGGGTGTTAGATATAAAGGTGACCACGTGTAAAGTAGATATTAACATTTCAAAGCAAACCAAAAGAGCAGATTCCTGACCACAAGGATCCCTTCTACTATATTGCCATTTTTATAATGCTAAAAAAAAATCTTATCATACAGATGTGACAGAGAAGAAGGTGCAACAGTATGATGTCCCTCACTGGCACCCCTGTTTCTGGCATCATTGCAGGGACACGGTGGCACTGAAGTTATTAAAAACAGTCTCTCCATCTGTCAGAGCATGGTGTGTTTCTGGCCTTTTGTCGCTTTGAAGATGCAGCATGTCAGGCTTTCCACCCTATGAAGTGATTGGCGATAAGACCAAATCCGTTATCAGCATGTCTGTCAACTATCGACAATCCCATCTGTCTTCCCTGATAAGGCTAGACTTGCATCATGGCTTCAGAATTTTCACTAAGCGTGGACAATTCTGACTGATGCTTCGAAAAGGGAAATGTGATAAAATTAGAACCAGTCTCATTAAAGATTAAATGTGGTAAATGTTGAGTCTAATAGAATTTCTACTCACATAACAATGTGAGGACAGAAAATACAAGCAGCTACACTTGAAACTCTTGAATTTCCTTCAGACTTTTGCTTTTGAGAGACAAATTCGCTGTGACCATAGACCTTAGAAATTCAAGATGCTGAAAATACTGGAAGATGCATAAAAACATATTTTACTGCAAAGCAAAATATTGTTGACCAATGCCCTGCTGTTAGTGTTTTCTTCTTCTGAATACTCTCTACTTAGTATGAGTTGTAACCATTCCTTACTACATAATTACAGTACTGTGTCTTGAGTCGCCCATCATTTCTTCATATTTTGCAAGGAAAATGAGAACTATTTACAGCAATTTATTGAAAATATTGTAAACACACTTGGGAATACAATATATAACTAGAAAACCGAGTTTCTATTATTCTAATGAGGTGGAAATTCAATATTTGGTATGACCCCCTTTGTTCTTCAACACAGCCTGAACTCTCTTAGGCTTTCTTGTAGTTTAAGTAGTCTTCAGGAATAGATCTCCAGGTTTCTTGAAGAACATTCCAAAGCTCTTCTTTGGATGCTGGCTGCCTTTTTTTTCCATTCTCTGTCCACATCATCCCATACTGCTACAATAATGTTGGCAGTGGCGTAACCGGAAGGTCGCTGGTTCGAGTCCCCATCTGAGCGCATGCTGTCATTGTGTCCCTGGGCAAGACACTTAACCCACATTGCCTAAGTGTGAATGTGGTTGTGTGTTTGGTAGTGGTCGGAGGGGCCGTAGGTGCAAATTGGCAGCCACGTCTCTGTCAGACTGCCCCAGGGCAGCTGTGGCTACATTAGTAGCTTACCACCACAAAGTATTATTGAGGTGTGAATGAATAGTGCATGAAATTGTAAAGCATCTTTGAGTGTCTAGAAAAGCGCTATATAAGTTTAATCCATTATTATTATTATTATTAATGTTGAGGTCCAGGCTCTGGGGAGGCTAACCCATGACAGACAGTGATCCCATCGTTTTATCCAGGTTTATTGTATTGGCAGTGTGTTCAAGGTATTTTTTATGCTAAAAAAATTAAGCTGTTGCCAATTCATGTGCTTTCCAAATGGAATTACAAGGTGGATCAAAAGCTGGCGGTACTTTTCTGTATTCATAGTTCCATCAATTTTATCCTCAACATGACTGGCTGAAATTCAATCTCAAAGAATGACGGGGCCTCCACTATGTTTTACAGATGGCTATATTTTCATGACAATTAGTTGCAGAATCCCTGCCTATCAAGGCTGGCAACTGGGACACGGAACGTCACCTCTCTGCTAGGGAAGAAGCCTGATATAGTGCATGAGGTTGAGAAATAGATAGATACAGTTAGGATCACCTCAATGCGCAACCTGGTCTCTGGAACCAGTCTCCTGGAGAGGGT
>VUQJ01034509.1:0-13221 GCA_015108635.1 Andinoacara biseriatus
TTTGTGGAACCAGCTCCTAGCTTTGATTCAGGAGACAGACACCCTCTCTATTTTTAAGATTAGGCTTAAAACTTTCCTTTTTGATCAAGCTTATAGTTAGGGCTGGATCAGGTGACCCTGAACCCTCCCTTAGTTATGCTGCAACAGGCTTAGGCTGCTGGGGGAGTTCCCATGAAGCACTGAGGGTTTCTTTTCATTCACGTCTTTTTTTTTTTCTTTTTTTTTTTTACTCTGTTTATACCCCACTCTGCATTTAATCATCTAGTTGTATCTATGGAGGGCTTTAATTATAGGGGAGATGCTGACTGTCTTGAATTAGTCAACTATGCAATCAGATGATAGACTGACGGAGAAGCCAGGGTGAAAACAGGCAGAACCTCTTAAAGGAATCTTGGAGAAATAAGATCAATTGGGGAAGAAATAGTGTAGATTTGACAAACTACAGAACCAGTCAAAATGTTGGACACACTCACCCATTCATATCAAGGATATTGGTGGATTCAACTGAGACAACAGAATTGGATGGGGAACTTGGACATATTGATAGGATCTGGGTTTGAAGTGTGACCTGATACCACTGACCTTGCCAACAAAAAACTTCATAAATTTCTGAGGAACCAACAAATGAGCACAGGAAAAAATATGAGGCTCACAGTAAGCAGTATGGATTTCTTCTTTGTTTTGTTCTGTCTCCCTTCTTCTCCAGGACTATGTATTTCCTATGACTCAGAGCAGAGCCTTGCAGTTGCTGTTTGACTTCCGTTACCTCAGTACCACACTGGGAGGCAGGCTGGAGGAAGGCAAGAGCTCCCGACCCCATCAAGACCCGAGGTATCAATCCACATTCACATCTGTTTGTACTGAGTTAGCAAACCACACCAGAAAGGTTGGAAACTTAATTCTTGGGATCTGAAAGCTCTGTAGTGCAGCACACATCAGAGGTGTTTACAGGTTTGTGTTATGACCTTTTAACATGGTAAATTGACTGGTTCTTATATAGCGCTTTTCTACACTCAAAGCTATTTATACAACATGCCTCATTCATGCCCATTTATACACGTACTTTTTCTACTTTATATCTAACATTCACATTCTGAAAAACATGGAGAGCAACTTGGGGTTCAGTACCTCATGCAGACTGGAGCAGCCAAGGATCAAGGACCTACCGACCGTAGATAAGCTCTGAACTATTACAGGACATTGTTCCGTCATTAGTGTTGGGGTCATTACTCAAAAAAGTAATGTATTACAGATCATTGATTATTTATTTGTTTATTTTTGAAGTAGCGTGTTAATGTAATCGCATTCTTCTTCCTAAATGTAATCATCAAACCGCAGTTTATGGTCACTTGCATAAGACACATTACCCAAGTGCACCTGTGCACAACAATTGCCTGAATTCATGTGGGGAAACAAACAACAAAAGCAGAGCAGTGTACAACTTTTGAGGAGTTGACGTATCCACATAAAAACATTTGAATTTGAAGGGCAAGAATGTGACAGTAAAGTAAAAATTGGACCCTGGTCAGAATCAGTATTCCACTGCTGAAAATATGGCACTCATTGTCACCAACAGCTGTAAAGGCAACATGCTAATGCAAATCTTGTTGATTGTGTTTTGAAGATTTCAGTGAAAAATAGCACTGCCAGTCCACATATATTGATAATGGAGTGTGAAAAAGTGCAAACATTTTGCTGTGTCTTCCAGATTCCATGAAATCTGTGATTGGCTGGAGAGCTTCATTGACCCCTTTGACCTGGATGTGTTTACACCTCACCTGAATGCCAACCTCAACCGACTGTCTCAAAGGACCTCGGTAATTCCAGCCACATATACTGGAGACAAAGGGGAAAATGCTGTCTGTAATTTCCCTTTCAGTCAGGTCACTCGGTACAGCACATTGTATATAATATAGAACATATACACACTTCAAAGAGCAGCCACTGAGCCAGAGTCGGACTGCAAGCAGTCAAATGCGTGGTAGTCTCAGCACAGGAACAAAGTGATGTGCTGCAGGGGCTTTCGCATCCAAACTGTAGAACTGAGCAAAAGTGACGACCACATAGCTGCAGCGCGTACAACGGTCACAGATTAGCTCTTTGAGTGGGCCCTCGCGGCATCAGGCAATTAAAACATTTTCTGCTGTGCACAAGAGAGAACCTCCCCATCCAGTGAGAGAGACTGCTTAGACAATGAAATACAGAGTTACTTGGTCAAATAAGTGCACCTGCTTCTTTTTGTGTCTTGATGCAATAGCTCAAGACCTCAAATGCTGAATGGTGATATAAGAGATACATCTTGATATTTTTTTCTTCCCAAAAGGTATAAACAAAAAGCTACACAGGCACTTAAGACTGTCTAGGCTCTTGGACATGAATAGATACTGGCTCGCTGAAATAAAAGGGCCTGTCTGAGACACTGGAGAAGGCCAACCACAGATACCTCTGCACCGCTACTGTAGAATTCAACTCTGCTCAGGCGGTGCTGCACAGTGGTACAAGCAGAGACTGTTATCTGTAGTGACCTGGCACCAGTGGTCATCTGAGAGTATCAGTAATCCAAGTACCGTCAGGAGCATGGAGTGATATATTGAAAGCATAATGACAAAGCTGCCCACCTCAGCCTTGAATACTGGGTCCCTTGAGAGAGGAGAGGGTCATGCTGTGCTACAGTAGTCTTTCTCTGCACTTTCTTCAGGGTTGAGTGCCAAAGTTGTCACGAATCCTCATAGACTTCAGACTCAGTTAGACTCTCTTGCTGTGGAAAGTTCCCAGCCAGACAAACAAGGCATCCATTGTGCTTGTCCATGTTGTGTGGGTGGAGCCTCACAGGTTATCACAGGTTACCTGCCTTAAAGGATGGATTCCAGGTATCCTTTAGCCGAGCCACATATGCCCATGTTCCATTAATACCTACCCTACTCGGTTTTGTTAGTCTTCTATTACAATTGAGTATCGCCTCAGCAAGGCATCCCAAAAGTCCCATGGTGTGATTTGTATGCGACACAAACGCAGACACTCTGTCTTGCTTCCTCTGGATTCTGTCGTCAGCCACCACGGACAAAAACATCTGTGTTGGTGTAACCATTTCTCTTGTTGCCAGATTTCAAAAACAGCAGATTTGATTTCTGTGAAGGAGTTGCTCTCATGACTCATCTAGTGACATCACTATCTGGCCAATCAGCGGTATGCATTCTGTTGCTGTCACATTTTTGGCTCGACTTAGCCCGCTTGGAACTACAGCCGAGTAGGTTCTATAAACATACTTGGTACCAGGTACTACCACCTAATGGAAAACCCTAAAGTCAAGTTGAGTGAGTAATGGAAAAGCTGCTTTAGTGTAATGATATCCCATCATATAATTGTTGTACAAAGTCATACGGTCTGTTTAGATACAACAGCAAACAGAACATATAATGCTGCACTATTTCCTTCTTTTATTAGTAGGTTGATGTAACTTTGTGTTTCAGGTGCTGCTGGGGCTGCTGACAGGCTCAGAGAAACAGTTTGCCTTGCGGAGTAGCAGCGTGAATTCCCAGGATCCTTACAACATCCTGCCACTGGCCAGCAGCCAGATCAGGTCAGAATTCAGCATTAGTTCATAGAAGTTGCTAAATTAAAAAGAGAAAGTAAAATCTGATTATATATTTTGGTGTTTGGCGGTGGTCCGAATTGGCAGCCACGCTTCAGTCAGACTGTAGCTGTGGCTACATTAGGAGCTTACCACCACCGAGTATGATTGAGGAGCAAATGAATAGTGCGTGGAATTGTCAAGTGTCTTTGGGTACCTTGAAAAGTGATATATAAGTCTAAGGCATTATTATTATTATTATCATTATTATTATTATTATTTCATCAATAATGTGAAAGCTGTTTTTTAGTGAACTGCAGAATCACTGGAGTCCAGATCAATGGAACAGTTTCACCCATGAAATGTTTTTGTCCTGTTGCGCTCTGCCTGGTTAGCACAATGTGACAGTTTCATTTGGTATTTCTCTTTTTTTTGTTTTTTGTTTGTTTGTTTGTTTGTTTTTTGAAATTCTTTATTTTTACTTTGAGGCAGAAAAAAGGGAAAGGTTACAGAAATAAAGCAGGAATCATATTTGTCCATTTTTTTGCTTTTAAGAAAGCGTTTGAGAAAGCTTGTAATAAAAATCCAGTCATCGTGAGATGATAGATACATTTTTAAAAATGCTATCATTTTTTGCTCTCCACACAAACGTAACCAGCACGCAACCAATTTTTTTTCCAAATGTGATTGGTGGAAAAAACTTAAATGAACAGAAAATGGAAAGACTTGAGCACCAAAACCTCCCTTTCCTTTAGGTGCTATTCATATGCAGATATTTCTTTATATAGAGGCACTATTAAGCTTTCTGTATTTAAAAAAATAAATAAAAATTAATTCCAAAATGGAGCAAGTTTGTCGGCTTTGTATCCCTTTAGAAATTCCAGCGCATCATATTTATTTATTTTAACATAATTTTTGTGGGCTTTTTGACTACAAAGAAAGGTGAAATTAAAGCTGTCAGATAATTGTTGTAGAAAAAAAGTACAATACTTTCTTTTAAATCATTTTTTGGCCTTTTATAAATGTAACTGTTTCCACCAGGCACATTCATGAGTTTGCTGTCAGTAACTGGTTGAGATTGCTGTAATCAGGAGGCTGTTTTGGTTTATGACAAGATTCAGCCCAATCAGCTTCTTTTTCACTCAGTAAAAAGGCTAATAAAACAGCAGTGAGGATGAGGCTGCTGTAGGTTATGATGAATTTGTAAATCCTCTTACATTCAGACAGAGGGAGCACCACAAACAACACAGTGAACAAAGGTGACAAAAGCAGCGCTCGTATGAGTGTGATCACTATCGAAGTGATAAAAGTTAGTCCTCTTCAACACAGATGTGAAGAAAACCATCTTTTCAGCTGCTCTGTTGGTTTTCACACAGGGACAAGTTCTAGCTCAGTTTGTCTTGGTTTCCCCACCAGCAGAAAAATGTGATGTTGTACACTGACTTACCACTGCACAGCTGACCGCGCTAAAAATATGCAAGAGGAGCTGAAAAAGATTGTTTTTGTGTACCTGTCAGGTTTGGGTTGCTTCCCCTGAGCATCTCCAATGTGCAGAAATCCAAGGCAGGCTCCAGGGGCTCTGAAGCTCCTCAACAGCTGGTGAGTGAGTGCTGAGTGTGACTCGGCTGTTGCTTCGGTTTTGTTGTCATTATCTGGCAGCCACAGTTATGAATTTATTTCTGTGTTTCACAGTTTTGTATTGTTTTGGGTTTTTTTGTTTTTTGTTTTCCACACAATGTAAATGTCTTCTGTTACACCCTCTGCCTTCCCAGCATTTCTGAGTGCAAGAAACCCAGGCAAGTTCATCAATATTTTGCTCATCCCCAACATTAAAACCACTTGCTGAATATTGTCAGCTTTGTGTTGGGTGTTCTGTAGTGGTAGCTGTTAAGTGACAATGCTGCATTGTAACTTCCTTACCTCGTATGCAATGGCTTTAATATTGCAGCTGATGAGCTTAGTTGTGTGTGCTTTGGTTGCATTGTTAGTGTTTTGATTTTACCTTTACAGTGTGTGTTTTTTTTATTTCTTTTTTTTATGATAAATAATTCTTTAAGTGAAGGAATCATTTTGTGGGTTTTCAGCAACCTGTAACACTGTTTATGTAGTCTTAAAATTTAAGCACTACATATAAAACATCTTTGCATTTTTATGTATTCAGTTCAATTTTATTTATATAGCACCAAATCACAGCAGTTGCCTCATGTGCGTTATATTGTAGGTAAAGATCCTAAAATAGAGAACAGAACGGAGAAAAACCAACAGTCAAAATTACCCCCTATTAGCAAGCACTTGGTGACAGTGGGAAGGAAAAACTCCCTTTTAACAGGAAGAAACCTCCAGCAGAACCAGGCTCAGAGAGGGGCAGTCATCTGCTGAGACCTGTTGGGGCTGAGGGGAGAGAGAGAGGACAGAAAACACACTGTGGAAGAGAGACAGAGATTAATAATAACTAATGATTAAATGCAGAGTGAAGTATAAACGGAGTAAAAAGAGGTGAATGAAAAGAGACACTCAGTGCATCATGCGAACTCCCCCATCCCCCATCCCATCATGGGAACTTGATTAAAAAGGTAAGATTTAAGCTTAATCTTGAAAAAGACCCCTTCCGTGAATCCCCTTCTTATAGTGGTAGAGGGGTTTGTGTCCTAGTGATCCCAGGAGCTAAGTTATCTCGGGGCTTGTCCCGCAGGTAGGGTCTCCCTTGGCAAATTGGTCTTGAGCGATTCCAAAAACCCCTGTGGAAGCGCAAACAGGGGAACTGCTTAACCTGCCCGTGATAGGGTTACCAGGGCACGACCCTGGAGCTAGGCCTGGGGAGGGAGCTCAAGACGAGACGGTTGTTTCCCTGCGCCTTCAGGCTGGGAACGGGTCCTGACTGTTTGCGGTTATGCGCCAAATGACAGTTCAGAGTACACACCCTTCTGGGAGACACTGGGTGGGGTTCTCGAGGATGCTCCATCCTGTGACTCCATCGTCCCACTGTGTTACAACGCTTTACATGGGCAATGACAGTGAGACCTGGTGGGGCGTGATTGGGAAGAACGACCTGAACCCGAATGGTGTTTTTTTTTACTGGACTTTTGTGCAAACCACAGTTTGTTTGTAATGAACACCATGTTCGAACATAAGGATGTCCATAAGGGCACATAGCATCAGGACACCCTAGGTCGCAAGCTGAGAGCTGCAGCCGTATATTCTGGGCATTCCGGTGAAGAGAGGAGCCGGACTTTCAACTGATCACCACCTGTGTTGGCATGTGTTCAGGGCCTTACCTGATAATATAAAGTGCCTTGAGATGACTGCTGTTGAGAATTGCTGCTATGCAAATAAAAATGAATTGAAATTGAATGGTCCTGTATCAGAACCACATGTAACAGGCTCAGTGGATTTATGCTACATGTTCTTATCATTTAAGAATTAAGATGCCCTATGACCATGACGTGTTTCTCCTTCCTCCACCAGATTCCTCAGTCCTTCACAGCAGGCAGTGATGACAGCTTCCGGCCAGGCAGCCTTTTCAGGCAGCTTGCTGATCAGGATGAAGACATAGCAGCTCCTTCTTTATTCAAGCTTAACTGGCTCTCTGGCATCGCCAAATAACTCTTTATTGCTATTTACTATTTTTTTTTTATTTTTTATTTACCTTTGTTAAAACAAGATGTACAGTAAATTCTCCTTTTGTGCTTTGAGAAAATGCCTCTTGCGTGATTCATGCTTTTAAAAGTAAATACTGTCATTTATGTGTGCCAGTCTGCAAGTGCTGATTGGATTGGATTGGATTGAGTGGTTAAGACTTATAGCATCAAGCTAATGATATTTTTACTTTTAATGCACACGTACACAATCGTTCAAGCAACTGGTTTCTCACTTTGAGAAGGTGAGTGACCATATAGACATCCTGGTTCAGTTCAGTTCAGTTTTATTCTCAAATCAGATGACATACAAATACCAAGTACAATAATATATGTTGTGTCTAATCTGTGTAGCCAACATATAAATGGTTGTAGAGCCCATGTAAGAAAACAGCCACTTTACGTAGCAGAAAATTGACAATACAGCGGTACATTCTCCAGTCACGTAACAACATAGAACATAGTGCATTCTGGGTTGTGAAATGCATCATGGGCAATGTTGTTTTAACTTCTAATGAAGAGATATTAACTAATAACTGCTCACTTGTGTAAATGAAATCAAATATAATATGAAATCCCCAATTAACTGTAACGTGCATCATGTGGAAATATTGAACTTAAAGATTCCAGGTCTGTTGTGACATGTTGTCATCGCCAGTGAGGACAATGTCACCCACCTTCAGTAAAGTAGGCTGCAGGGTGTTACTGTGGTGGGCTGACTTCAGGTCCAATAATATTCCTGAAGTCTCTGGATGTTGTAGGGCTGTCTTAGTTGACACACCTCTGCAACACTGTGTGGAGATCTGGGGCGGTGCCACTGGATTCCCAAAACCAGGGTGGGGTGGTGGTCCCCATCTTTAAAAAGTGAGGCTGGAAGGTGTGTTCCAACTATCGGGGGAATCGCACTCCTCAGCCTCCCTGGTAAAGTCTATGCCAGGGTGCTGGAAAGGAGGGTCTGTCCGTTAGTTGAACATCAGATTCAAGAAGAACAATGCAGTTTTTGTCCTTGTCAAGAAACACTGGACAGCTCTTCATCCTCTTGAGGATATTAGAGTGTGGGGGGGAGTCTGCCCATCCAGTCTGTGTGTTTTGTGGACTTGTGAAGAAGGCATTTGACCGCGTCCCTCGGGGTATCCTGTGGGGAGTGCTGCGGGAGTATGGGGTGTCTGGCCCATGGGGTGTGGGGTGTTATGGGCCATTCAGTTGCTGTACAACTGCAACGAGAGCTTAGTCCGTATTGACTGAATTCATCTCACTCATATCATTTTACTAGTCAATCTACGTTCCTACTCTCACCTGTGGTCACGAGCTTCAGGTAGTGACCGAAAGAATGCGAATAGAAGCGGCAGAAATGGGAGAGGCCAGCCTCCGAAGAAAGTAGGCTGAGGAGTGCAGCCATTCAGGAGGGGCTCAAAGTAGAGCCGCTGCTCCTCCACATTGAAAGGAGCCACTTGAGGTGGTTTAGGCATCCTCGTCAGTAAATGTTTGTCCTAAATATTATGCAGCCATGTGCCACCAGATGGAGTTGCAGTCCTGACAGTGTTATAGAAATATGCAATAACTCTGTTAATACATGTGCTGTGCAGGTGGACCAACGATCACCGATTTAGGTGATTTTCAGTGCAAAATATGTCGAGATTAATACTCTGAATTTCTGACATCATAACTTTCAAAATGCTGATTTAAGTCACTTTAAATCCATTTAGTTCAGTTTTGAAGCCTCATCTTCACTTAAGCATTCCTATCATCTCCAGGATCCAGACATTTTTCCATCAGTGAGCTTTTCCAACATGACCAATGATCGATCATTGATCATTGATCAGCGTGTTCTGTGTCTAAAGCTTCATCCAGATCAGTGTGATGTAACAGTGATGCTACAGTAACTACAGTAAATGTTTCAGAGGAACTGACTGTCTCACAGCTGCCTCATTATAAATCCGTGACATCATCGCTGTCTCCGTCCTTACAGCCTGTTGACGAGTGAACCGCTGTAAAAGCTTCATGTTACATACAAAAATAATGAACTAATGTCTAACTGGGATTTCGGTGCTTGTAGAAACATAAACGTCTACAGATGGATTCGCTCCTCTGAAGCTCTGCAGCCACTTTATGACGGAGGAAATGAATGGGAGTGTCACACAGGTGGTTCAGGTGCAGCAGGAGGGGAGGAGTCAGAGAGACAGAGTTTGTTTGATAAAACCTGCCAGCGAGCAGGTTAGGTTCACAGACTCAGAGTTGCAGTTAGCTCTCCTTTTAGGGTTAACAAACCCAGAGGTTTACCATTCCAAATACAGACATATCCTTGAATCAACAAGGGCTGATTATCTTGCCTGACCAAGAAATTGTCAGACTCGAACTGCAAAGTTGTTTTTTGGGGGTTTTTTTTGTTTGTTTTTAAAAGTGACATTTGAGGTCTTCTGTATAATGAGCTCATTTATTCATTTTGGTAAACTATCTGCACTTTCATGCTATACAAAGAATCCATAAAGAAAAAGGCTGAGATGCATTGACATACTGTTGTACATGACTGCATTCATACATTTATAGTTAGCAGAATAGTAACAATGAAACTTGAATCTGAAACTAAACTGTCATGAGCAGTACATATGGGCTGCTGCAAGTCAGTATTCACAATTGTAAGATGCATTATTTCAGAACTGTCCTAACATAATATACATTAAAAAAGGCTCTAACTAGTGGAAATAGTTTAGTATTGAACAAATCTGCTTATGTAATATGTAAAATAATTAATTTTTTTTGTCATTTCAAAAAAACATCCTGTATTTGATTACTTAACATGAGATACATGACTTAATTTATGTCTTCTCTAATGTTTACAATCTAATTCTATAGCATTATTTCAAATTATCAAGTGCAACCAACAGACAAAGTGCTCCTAGGCTCAGACAAAAAAAACCAAACATTTTGTATTCCTTTTTTAGGAATTTTTGTAGTTGTTTCTTCCTTTAAATATCTGTGTTGTTTTTTTGTTTTGTTTTGTTTTTTGTAGTAGTAGTCTTCTATTTGTTTCATTTCACCATCTATTGTATTTCCTTGGAATCAAATGAGTGACTTTGCATCAAGAAATCTTATTGCCCTAAAATGGGCAATAAGATTTCTTGATGCAAAGTCATTGCCCATTTCAGCCAAAGGTTCAGGTCATGTTTCTCCAAGTCTGTGCCTGAAAGCCCATTAGGTTTTCCTTCCATCATAAAATTGGGTTAACTCAGAATTACTAAAACAGGATACCATTAATCAGTGAAGTGAGTCCTTTTATGTATACAGCTGCTTTCTGTGACTGTACTTTGAACACAGTTAAGCGCTCCCACACTTGCACTGTATTTTTCTACTTCTTCCTATCTATCTTGCTCATCATGGCCTTGACATCAACTGGAGCAGAGGCAGCAGCAGCCTTGGCCTTTTCCACCTCTTCTTGCTGCCAGAGGATGATGGGATGGATGCCTGGGCTTCGGTTCAGAGCATTTTGTTCCAGCTGTGCAGGACTAAAGTGGAAATACAAATGTTAGCATCTTGTACTATTGTAGGGGGTTTACTAGAGCTGTGCCATATCATATGGTCCATGATAATACCGGTATAAATTTTTACATTATATAAAATTGTCCTATTGCAATATCAGTGACAGTGACACCACTCCTTTATGTTCCCTTAAGTGCACAATAATGAGATAAGCCCAGGCATTTCTGACAGCCATAGCAGCATGCCAGCCTCTGATAAGGATTTCGTACCAAAAAAGAGCTACTTCAGTAGTATGGAAGTGGTTTGGCTTCACCTCCAACAAAGCAGAATACTGTGCAAAATATGCACCACCAAAACCTATTCACCATTTGAGGAACAGCAAAAACAAACAAACAAAAACCTGGAGTACAATCAGGGCATAAAGGCAGGCGAGGAGGAGATGCAAGCAGCCAATGGTGCACAAAGCAAAAGTGAACGAATTACAGAGGATTGTGAGAGTACTCACTAGCTGCACTCCATATGACAGGAAGAGTAAACAGCGGATGGAAATTACTCATGCAGTTACACATTGTTTGGCCATCGATATGATGCCAATCTAAATATAAGATAAATATTTTTCAGACATTACCTGTGATGTATGAAGCAGTGACAAGCTAGCAGCTTCTAGACTAATAGAATAGAACACCTCTGGGGCATTGTTTTTCTGTCTATCCAATGCTGACAGGTTGCACTTCAAACCATCCAGAAGCTCACTGTGGCCGTGATCCAGATCCCCTCGGACATCAGCCATCATTTTAATTAGGAGCATGCCCCAACATAATCAGGCATTTATACAAGTATGTGGGGTCCATATAACATAGTGAGCACCATTTTGAGTTGCTGCAAGGAAATGTTGGCAAAATGATCCAGTGTATGCAAATTGGTAAAGGTCAATATGTTAGTTCTTCTCTCATTGAGAGAAACGTTTTAGATTATGGATGGACCCTCCCTGAGCCTGGTTCCTGTTAAAAAGGAGTTTTTCCTTCCCACTGTCACCAAATGCTTGCTCATAGGGGTCTTTTGACTGCTGGGATTTCTCTTTATTATTGTAGGGTTTTTACCTACAATACAAAGCACCTTGAGGTAACTGTTTGTTGTGATTTGGTGCTATATAAATAAAATTGAATTGAATTGAGCTGAATTAAAAGAAACTGAATGATGACATCTTACAGGCAATTAGACTATTCAGCAGGTTTAGGTAAGCTTTTTGATAGGTGGCGCTCTGTGAGCAAAGCTGGAGATTTAGCTTTGGTATGTGAGCTCATGCTTCTGAAAGAATTTAAGAACTCAGAGTATTCATTGGGGAGTTAAACAGGTTACCATAGGATCATTTTAAACTGGAATAAGTGGTGATTGCAATTCACTAAAATGTAAGTTCTATAAGTTTGCTTTGTACATACAATACCAACCTGAAGTTGTGCTGTTCAGGGTTCAGTGCCTTCTTCTGGATGTCTTTGTAAGTAGGTGACTTGAGGTAACGGAAGAAAGTGTCCTGCACCAATCAAAGAACATGAGACTACTGATAACCATAGCAACCTTACAAATCATAGTACAAATAAGATACAGTGGTGTGAAAAAGTGTTTGCCCCCTTCCTCATTTCCTGTTTTTTTGCATGTTTGTCACACTTAAGTGTTTCGGAACATCAAACCAATTTAAACAATAGTCAAGGACAACACAAGTAAACACAAAATGCAAGTTGTCAATGAAGGTGTTTATTAGTAAAGGTGAAAAAAAAATCCAAACCATCATGGCCCTGTGTGAAAAAGTGATTGCCCCCCTTGTTAAAACATACTATAACTGTGGTTTTTCACACCTGAGTTCAATTTCCCTAGCCACACCCAGGCCTGATTATTGCCACACCTGTTCCCAATCAAGACATCACTTCAATAGGAGCTGCCTGACACAGTAAGGTCCACCAGAAGATCCTTGAAAGCCACACATCATGCCGAGATCCAAAGAAATTCAGGAGCAATTGAGAAAGAAAGTAATTGAGATCTATCAGTCTGGAAAGGGTTATAAAGCCATTTCCAAAGCTTTGGGAATCCAGCGAACCACAGTGAGAGCCATTATCCACAAATGGCAAAGACATGGAACAGTGGTGAACCTTCCCAGGAGTGGCCGGCCGCCCAAAATTACCCCAAGAGCGCAGCGACGACTCATCCAAGAGGTCACAAAAGACCCCACAACAACGTCCAAAGAACTGCAGGCCTCACTTGCCTCAGTTAAGGTCAGCGTTCATGCCTCCACCATCAGAAAAAGACTGAGCAAAAATGGCCTGCATGGCAGAGTTCCAAGAAGAAAACCACTGCTGAGCAAAAAGAACATTAAAGCTCGTCTCAATTTTTCCAAAACGCATCTCGATGACCCCCAAGACTTTTGGGACAACATTCTGTGGACCGATGAGACAAAAGTGGAACTCTTTGGAAGGTGTGTGTCCCATTACATCTGGCGTAAAAGGAACACTGCATTTCAGAAAAAGAACATTATACCAACAGTAA
>VUQJ01034511.1:0-24151 GCA_015108635.1 Andinoacara biseriatus
AAATCCTTATATGTCCGGGTTCAGGGATCCACTTTATTTGCTGTCATGGTTTGGAAAAGACTGTTTAGGATAAAATGTGAATCCTGGCACCAACCTCACAAAAAAGGAAAATAAAGTTACTTTGTAAATGCTGAAAGATGGCTGTTTATGTTATAATTGTTGCTCAAAGTATTCACACCACTTTACGTCTTGTGTTGTAGTTTTGATTTTTAATGAAATGCATTTGGCATATCGTACACAAATCCATAAATTTAGATATATTTCTAAAAAGTGTAATATCAACCCCTTCGATAACAGTACCGGAAGTTTGGTGGGGAAAAAAAATATCATCTTCTGCCTACATAATCTTTTTAGGTAGGAGATGCCAGAAAAGTACAATATAAAACTATAGAAAGTGATGTGTACATGGTGATCGAAGTGATTAAATTACTGCAGAGCTGAGCTTTACTGATATTCATACAGAACTGCTGACAAATCAAACATGAGTTCATTGTCAGGTAACTGAAATGTTTATTCTAGTAAAGAGTACAGACCATATAGAGGCTCACTGTTCAAGGCAAACCAACGTCTGTTCTCGAGCCATTCCTCCAAATGTTTTCCTCTAAAATTTATTGGTTCTTCATCTTTATGCTGTTAGGACAAATATACCAGACATGATACTATATAGACTATAAACACACTGTATGCATCTTAATAAAGACAGCTCTAAATAATTTGTCTAGATAGCAGGAAGGGCAGCTGAAGACAGGAAAGAAAAAACATTCAAAAAGCTTCAGAGAAGAAAAAAAAATGTGAATGAAGAATGACACAAGTCCCCATGAATTAGTGTTACCTGCTTAATATTAAGCATTAGCATGTCAGTAAAGATGGAATTCATAGGTTTCACACACACACACACACACACAAAAAAAACATTAACAACTTTGATGAAATAAACAATAAAATAAGAAATTATTCAGCTGTAATTTTGACACTTTTCATCAATCATCAGTCAGATATTTCTTTTAAACTGCTAATACTGCTGATATTTAATAACATTTAGTAATTAACGTTGTGTTTACTTGTGCTTCCTCAAAATCAAAGAGGATTTTGCAGTAAAAACTTGTTGATTCTGCCAGTAGTGGAAGAAAATCAGTCAGGTTAGAAGAGTGGCGGGTTGTGGATGCATAAATAATCACATTAAAAACATACACTACATATCAAAACATTAGACTGCTTTCATATTATACACAAAACAGCAACAAAAGAAACATATCTATTGCACAATGGAGGTATCCAAAAACAAATACGGTATGAATAACGGTATCAGTCTGAAACACAGCACTCTAAGCAGTACACAGCAAACAGGGTGATTTCAGATATCACAGCTTATAGAAGGACTGAGAGCAACCATTCTTGGTGCTGAGCAAAATGTGCCTGTTGTACTCTCATCGTGTACTCCAACTTCTGAATTTGTTATTATTCGAGTATTATTTTTAGCACTGGTTCAGGATGTCAGACTCTAAGCAATATAAATGCTGTCCAGCTCTACTTCTCAGTGAGTGTGCTGACACAATAACAGCTTTGTTAACTTAATATTTTTGTTTTCAGGCATGACTGCCACACTCTCTACGAAGCGCTCTGCTTCCTGGATGTTGCTATTTATACTGTGTGAAAATATCACAACACATTACATTACAACCACAGAATGTCGGTTGTACTATAAAGAACATCTGGCATAATGACAGAAATGAACATCCAAGAACAGGAGGCACCACTCTGCCCACAATTATTCCACGATAGATTTCTGCTCAAAAGGGTTCGGCTGAGCCATCCACATTTACGCTGAGTCAAAACTTCAGTTTGGCTGCACGATGTAACACTGTTGTGAAAAGGTTTGTGGAGTTTTAATTCTGGTAAAAAAAAATAAACTTCAGTAGCACTTAAACTACTGTGGTTAAAAGCAGAGCTGCAGCAGCTTCAGTCCTCTAGGGGTGCCTACACAAATTTTGTTCAGGCTCAGTGCTGCATGCAAATCTCCCACATTATGACTATTTTTCACCCAACACACACTGTAGACAACTGAGTTTAAAGATGCAATATGTGAGACTGTCAGTTTAAAGAGTTAAAACAGTCAAAAATCAGCGAGAATTGTCAATAGAATGTCAGGAATTTAAATCTATGATGTTATGCAGAAGACGTCTGCTAACAAGCTGGTGCAGGCCCATAACCTTGCAAAACGCTTGGTGCCCCAATGATAGAATAATGTTTAGACTGCAAGCCACATACCACACAATACACCAACTATACATTAATAGTGCATATTGTTTAATATATTTATGCACTTTATCTAACTCGCATCCATGGCCAATTTAGAATCACCAATTAACTTAACATGCATCAACACAGTGGGAGGAAGCTGAAAATGCAAACTCCACAGAGAACCACTCCAGCTCACAGAGTTCTTCAAGAACTTTCTTGCTGTGATGTCACCTTGCTGAAGCAGTCAGACCATTATGTCACAGTTAGCAGCAACATGTTTGCCTTAAGCGAGATGATCACGTTGCTTCTCTGAGCCAGTGCAGATTGGTTCTTAAGTGACGACTATTGCAATACGCAACAGTCACTTGCTCTAATGTCAATGTGCTGTAAAAATGAAAGAAACCCAGTTAGCAAACAAAAGTAGCACCGCTAGCCAGCATGAAACAACAGCAACCCCTTCCGGAGTGAGGTATTCTACGTATTGCACCTTTAAGTTAATAACTATGGCTTTTTTCAAATAGCTGTATACTTCTCGTAAACCATGTATATCTATAAGCTTCTTACTCTACATCACTTAAGATACCTTAAAACAGCGTTTTCGTAATGCATTGAAAACAAATGTGTAGCTGACAGCATGCTACCTTGTTAGATGGTTGCTAGCAGTACCTTTTTTTATTTGTACTAGGAAGAAAGACAGACTTAAAAAGGCCAGTATTTGTTTTATAGTTGTAGACGAAAGCTCTTAAGGAGATTCAGCTGTGTACAGCTTAGAGGGAGAATCTATTACATAACAAGGACACTGTTCAGTAATAGCTATAGTAAAGAAAAACTCTTGATATGTAAACAACGTAAAAAATGTCAAGAGACGCAGTTCACACTCCTTACTGGCAGAATCAGTGGCTGCATTATCAACCTTCAGTTTTCGGTCGTTGGAGAATTCATCTTTTAGAAGCTGCTGCAAAAAAAGTTCAAACAAAGCTTGAGCATTTCACAGAGCTCCAGGTCTTCTTCAGGACCATCCCATCACAGCCTTGGATTGAAATCTGACACAACCTGAACATTTCAGTACTCTGCTCATTCATTAAACTTCAGGTTAAGCAGACTGTATACCTGTCTTTTCCTACGTTATTAGGAGGCGCTTGTTGCAACAAATACTGTACTGACTTCAGAGTGACTGAAATGTTTTAGGTTCTATCAGAATGTATCCAGTACAATGTTACAGTACAAAGATGATGTCAACAAGTGCTGCTTTGCAGTAACAGTAGGAGTAACAGCAGAACCTCACTGCACATATAACACAAAACACAATATCTAAAACTATGGCCCAGGGGTTCGGATAAAACAGGTTCAGAAAATACAGATTTGTTTTTGTTTTTTTTTTTGTTTGCTTTCTTTTTTAAATTCCAGATACAAGCAAACAATTTCCTTCTGTCTCCCTTAAACATTAGTTAATACTTCAAGTAAAGGGATACTTCATAAAAGAAACATAAGGTGAGTGGTTATCAAACATCAAACTAGAACACATCAGCATTAGCAGTCTTCAACATCCTTCCAGTTTCCAGCCAGTCACAAATCAAACCCCAGCTTGTGTTTCCCAGTCTGTAGAGCACTGGAGTGACAAAAGCCCAACTACAAATTATAGCACAAAACAACTACATCAATGTGGATACCCTTAAAAAAAAAAAAAAATCGAACTCATCAAATAAAAACAGCGCTAAACAGCGTCAATTCCTGAAAACAATCAGTAAAAAAACAGACTAGTTGAAACGTGGAAAAAATGAATTCCCTCATGTTATGTTTCATTTGTTGGATGTACTTTGATATCACAGAGACATAGTCGTCATGGGTCAATTACTTTGTAATGTGAAAATGTTTCCACATTATGTCAGAACTATGTAAAACTGGGGACTTTAAAGACTAAGTCACAAGAGTACCCATTTTTAGCTCAGGCCCCTCTGCAGCGCACACTGGTAACAATGTCAGTGGTGCCTGGAGGCCTTTTGAATTTCAGTAGTACTTGGCAGGAAGATTCAATGAAGAAATCACCACGAACTGTTATACAGCGGAACCTTTCCATGGTAAGGCTCTTGGCTTCCCACACTGCTGGAATCTTCATCTGGGGAAAGCATGTAGTCTCTAAGCAGACCCTGTCTATTAAAATGAAACCTGCTATCTGGGGATATGTGCTCACTCAGTCAGAAAACTGAATAACAATTTCATTCCTGTGCATCCAGTACTGACTTTAATCTACCGTAGACCTAAGCAGAGGAATAATGTGTGTGTTCAGCAGAAATTTGCTAGTATTTAGACTTTTATCTGAGTCAGCATTAGTGTGAGTATCTTCCCTCAAAATAATATTTAATGAAAATTATTGATTGAAAATTCTCAGTCCTGAGCACTGTACAGTCCAGTCCTTTCTATAGGCCTCTCCATAACAAATATGTATTTAACATCCCACCAGCAAAACACCTTATGACTGAATATTAACTCACACATATACTATACATTTATACTATCATTAACTCAGTTATCTGGCCAATTAAGAGAATCCCCTCTGAGAATTACTGGGGCAATTTTAATTTTGTTTTTTCTCCATGGCTGACTGATAAAAAGGTCCACATTTGCTCTTCTGTTACTAACAGCTCGGTGTGTTTCCACGTGGTGAGTGCAACCGAGGGGGGAAAAAAGACTACATGCAGAAATGCAAACTGTCAACGTGTTCTCCCAGCAATCATCAGCTAGTCTGTTTCACTGGTAAACAGACCCATCAAATTACTGTCCAGCTATACGGCATGTACACTCTGGCTCGTTGATTCTATCAAGCTCTCTTTTCTTCTCTTCATACTCCAGTTCCCCTTTTCGTGTCACCAACTGTATTTCAATGATGATTTTTGGGGCAACGATTTTGTTGTACAGTTTTTTTCTTTGTTTGCTCTTTTGTTTTTTTTTGATGCAGGGTCATCATTCAGACTTGCCTGAAAGTTTCTTCTGTTCTTTCCAATCCATTAAGTCACTGAGTGAGGAAATGCAGGTTCTTGTGTGTGAGTGTGCGTGTATGCAGCAGAGTTAGTCCAGTGATGTTTCATGTCTTAATATTTCAGCCAGTCTCCTCTGTCTGCAGGTTAGCCTCTCTATGGCTATATAAATATTCACATGTGGTGGAACCTGCAGGTCATGCGTTGGACATCTCTGCCTTGCTGAGGGCAATGGCCAGTTCCAGGTCCTCCTGTTCCTGCTGTCTGAGTCTCTTCAGCCGCTCACGCTCTGCGCGCTCACTTTCACGCTTAGCCCACTCCAACTGCTGAGCCTCATTTCCAAACTACAGACAGAGAAAGAGAGAGATTTGGGATTTACAGCATTGGGCCAAAGGTTTTGAGCCACCCCTTATTTCTCTATATTTTCCTTGGAGAATGGGAAATAGTTGCAGAACATGCGTAAACATACATGTGTATACAGGCAAAAACAGAGTTTGTACAACTCTAACCAGCTTGAAAGTCAGTATTTGGTATGAACATGTTTATATTTATCAACACCGGCTGAACTCTCTTAGGCAGGTTTCATGTAATTTCTTTAAGTAGCCTTCAGGAATAGTTCTCCAGGCTTCTTGAAGCTGGAAGCTCTTCTTTGGATGTTGGCTGCCCTTTTCTCAGTTCTCTGTCAGGATGATCCCACACTGTTTCAAAAATGTTGAGATCTGAATTCTAGGGAATCCAATCCATGACCGACAGAATTCCACCGTGTGTTTTTCTATCCATTTACTGCGTTTACTGCACTGACACTGTGTTTGGAATCATTGTCATGGTGAAAAATGAAGCCGTTGCCAATCAGTTGCTTTCCAGATGGCATTTGATGTTGGCTCAAAATCTGACAGTAATTTTATGCGCTCACTGTAGCTCTCTCCTGACATCCATACCGATGACTATTTTAGATCCGATTTCAATAACTCCGTCAGACCCATTATCATTGTTATTAATCATGTTCTTGTGTAATTTGTCCTACTTCGTGCTCTTCTACCTGCCCCCCCCTCCCTTAAGAATGGCTTCTTGACAGCCCCCTTCCACTGAGACTATTTTTGATGAGGATACAGTGAACAGTAGATGGATCAGGTGGAGGGCAAGATGCATCTCTCGAATCCTGTGTCAGGTTCATGTGCTGCAGAAAGGAACGGGCCAAAAAAAAAAACTATCAAGCTCCGTTTGGCATTTTTCATAGATCCAACTAAAGACACTGGAACAAATTCTATGTTTTTATGACAGGCTGCAAGTAGCAAAGCACCTAAATATACAATAAAAAAAAAAAAAGAGAGATCTTTGCTACTTTGTCTGGTACATGCACTCACAACACTGGTTGAGTCCCTTGAGTTTGGTGCCTTTTCTATGCTTGAATGACTCATAGGTCAATGTAAAGTGGATTAGGTGCAAAGGCTGTACTGATAATCTGTGAAAAAGCAACAAATGTCCAAAGGAAAACTGAAAGATCTTCAGAAAGCCTGGAGAAATATTGCTCAAGACCACTTAAAAAAACGACTTGCTTAACAAAATGACTTGCTAAAAAAAAATGAGGGGTGGCTCACGACTTTTGCACAGTAGCCTTAATCCGTCTTTTTGAAAGAGTCATTTTTCCACACAAGATCAGAGAAACTGTAAATGACAATTACTGATGAAATCATTAATCATAATCTGCTGATGAATTTTAGTAGGTGTACAGAGACCCCATTCTCACCAAGGTTATTATCGTTAACAAAAACGAACGAAATAATAAAAAACTGACTCTGAAAAAATATTTTCATTAACTGAAATAAATAAAAATGGTAATTAAAAGAAAAAAAAAACAATGGAAACTGTATTGTGGGTTTACAAAGCTAACTAAAACAAAATGTGCTTCACTTTTCTGTTTGTAAGTTTATTTAAAAGCTGTGCGGATTGATATGAAATCATTTTTTTCTGCTCTAGCAGCTTTAACTGGGGGCGCCATACAGCACCTCACTGTTTGTGTGTGTGTGTGTCAAGGATTGTGATTGGCCTGTTCACTGCTGTCGAGTCCTCCCGTGAATTTCCGGCTACTTTTTGCTGTAGTTTTTGAATTAATCAGTGAGAGAATAACAATCAGGAAAAATAATCATACTATCAAAATAAGGAGTGAAGGGAAAAAATTCCTGGAGGGAGATTGCTGAAACTATCGGACTGGAAGAAAAAACAAGAGGGACAGTTTGCAGTTATGTTTGCAGCTGAAAAACCCAGGAGGGAAAAAAGTCCCAGCATGTTTTGTTTCTGTTGGCCGGCACCGCAGGTGAAACACTGGGACACAACCACAAAGTAATCAACACACACAATAAATGTTGGCCACTTGTGCATGTGGTCCGCGCAAAGGCTCAGCACAGCAGACTAATTCAGGCCTAATAGTGAGTATCTAACCAAGCTAGCGTCTCTGAGTAGCACCTCTGGCTCCAGCAGAGAACCAGCAAGATGGAAACCAGAATGAACCGATTTCAGCAAAAAAAATAACAACGGCTGGTTTATACACAGGAACACCGCAAGCGAGAGGATGCACTAACGAATGTGTTAATTGAGACTGGGAGCACCACAGCACTGTGTCACACACACAAACACACACCAGCTTAAAAAGCTGTGTTTGAGCTTTGATTCCTTCAAATGAACAGAGGTCAGTTTGTTCTTGTTTGTAATGTTTGGCTGTGTTCTGATGTTTTACACCGGCTGCGAGCTAAAGTTAATCTACTGCACTGAAGCTGGACCTGCATTCGGTGCTGGGCAGTCCATCCTAATTTATTTCTGAGATAAATATTCTCATTAATATTTTTAAATTTTTGAGAAGAGTTTAATCAGAGTTTTCGTTATGTTGCGCTCTGTTGGGGTTAATGTGTGTCCTTAATATTACACACATTTGGCACATAACGTTGCTATCTTGTGAACAGGTGGTTGTTGAATACAGTTTTTTTTAATGGTATCGTTTGATGAGGTCTTATTAGTTATTCATCCACCTTGAATTTTGCACCTGACAAATAAAATATGAAAAACTAAAACTAATGAAAGCTAAACTAAAACTAATCATTAAGCGAACAAACAAAAAACTAATAAAAATGAGCAAGACCACTCTAAAAACTAATTAAAACTAATTTAATCAGAGAACAAAGCATTACAACAAAATAAAACTGAACTATAATGTAAAATCAAAACTATTATAACCCCCGTGTTCCAGTACCCCGTTGTGTTATTACTGGATTATTGGTGATAGTCGCAAATAAAAAAGAAATTATGAAACTTGTTGCAGGAAATGCAGACTGGAAATTTCCCAGTGTGCATTACTCCGTTCACGGAACAAAGTAAACTGCCTTTGCCCAAAATAGAAAGACTGTAGAGACTGCATGATGATGGCCTTCAAGGCAGGCCAGAAAAGCCAAAGATTAAAATGGGGAAAAGAATGCAAATCTAACAGTCCAATGCCTAAGCCTGAAGAGTTTGAATCAAACATAACAGAATCTGTGAGATGCAAAAGATGTAAAATAAGGGGATGGTAGGAAATTGAACTAATTGAAATTTTATTTGGTTTCATTTATCTCTATTATTGACTAAATGGCAACAAAAGTGCAGTAGAGCAATATCAAAAATATGCTAGAGGTCATCAGTTTGAGAACAGGATCGATATTGCACGTTTGGTTGCAACATCCAGTTTGGTTTGTTAGAAGTGGATGTTGCCATGCACTGATGCTAATGAAGCAAGATTTGGATGCAAAAGCACATTTGAATAAAGAATCATGAGAACCACTCCTTAAAAAGAAGACTGTTGTTGTTGATGAGAAGCCTGTCAGAGTTCAGGAATCAGTTAGCAGCAATTAACAGCATCTTAGTCTTTGGTTATTATTAACATTTTACAAAGACACATCTCAACATCAGCTATTAGGAGTACAAATTTGGCCCACATGGTTAAATTGCTGTAAAGAAATCATCCATGAAAGAAACCAAGAAGCAGAAGAACAGAACTCCTTGGACTGAGAAATGCATGAAAGTTTAGACCAGTGAAAATCTAGACTTTGGTTTGATGATTTCCGATGTGAGGATTTTGGCTGTAGTCTTTTCTAGCCAAAACACACCACCTAGCTCTGTCTGACCGAGAAGCAGACTGCTGCATCAGATCATCTGATGTCTAGGATAAACCCAGCTGACAGGGTGTAGCTTTGAAGAGCAGTAAAGAAAAAGCTTCAGGTGAATGTATAATGAGGCGAAGAATCCAAAATTTAAAAAGAAAAAAGAAAAAAAAAGACTGCTTTGAAAACACATTTTAAGTTTTGTACGTAACATCCAAATATGTTATTTTATAGTTGATCATCACTTCCTCGTCCCTGTACATAATACAAAAAAGCCACTATTAAAACACACATTAGCATGCGCGTCCAAACATCTGACTAGTGCATCTACAAGAGCTGGTGACATTTTAAAAGTAGACGACTCTCAGCCCAGTGTTATATGTGGACTGCTTTTGGCATATAATTTAAAAAAAAAAACCCACTTTTTTTGGGGTATTTTTTTCCATCCATTTAAGGTTAGCGACTAAAAGTCTTGCTTAATACTATACATTTAAAATGCTTGTCTTAATTGTCAACTAATATGTTTGATAAATCTGCCAAAATTATGATTTTATGTGAATGTAATAGTGTTTCTTACCTTGACTTTGTCAGGTCCTGTTAGAGAGGTGGATTATAGAACAGAGAAGTTATAAAGCAGAAATACCTGAACTCAATGGCTCTAAGCTGGTTACACCACACCACAGCAAACACAGACAGTAAATGGCTGGTTGAGTTTCTGTGCAGTCCTCTTTGAAACACTGTCTTTAGCTATTTGTAAGTAGTTTCTTTTCAGATCAGCTGATTCTACTAGCTTTAGAACACAAGCTAGTTTATATTAAATCAAACTCAATCAGGGATTCTTGGACTGCTAACAAGCTTAAGCAAAAACACAAGACAAATGGACTGTGATAAAAACAGAACTGCCAGTGAATCTTTTCACACAGAAAATGGGAACACAGAGAACTAAGGAAAACGTAACAAAACCTCTACAACAACAGATGTGACATGCAGAGAGTGAGAGAAAGAAGAAGATAAATCTGTGTCTGATTGATTTCAACTCTGGTATGAATCAACAGTTTTGGATAATTAATGACTCTGATGTCTGAAATATCTTTTTTTAGACTAGGACTGTGTTTTCTGCTCAATGGCATTATGATCAAACACTACACTTCATGAAGAATTTAATGTTTTCCCACAGGTATATAGATCTGTGTAACTGCAATTTGATTGTTTTGAGACTGTTAAGCAGTTCTAGCAGTGAATTATATGGAAGACAGAGATAAGTGATTATTGTAAAGCTGTGTCAATTAGGAGTCACAGAAAAGTCTTGGTTTGTTGTTGCAACAGTGCTTATTGGCTGTAGTTCTTATACTGTTTATTTAAAGGTTGTTTATTTCCCACATTTTTAAGGAAAATGAATTTGCGGGTTGAGCAGCAGAGTTGAGTATTTGGGTTACGCCAATGAAAGACTTGCCAAATATTCTCTGTCAATGCCAAACAGCTTCTGCTATTGGCTTCGTGTTGTCTACAGGATTGGATAATTGAAGAAACAAAATGTATTGATGCCTTATTGAACAACTTATTCATTTAATAAAACGGGCCTCAGTAGAATGGAGAAGAAGAAGAATACACACAAAAGCCTGGCATCTCCTCATACTGGTCACCAGCTTGGTCAAACACTGCTGTGGGATGGCACCCCATTCTTCAACGAGCATTTGTTGCAAGTCAGCCAGTGTGGTTGTGTTGGTCACTCTAACACAAGCTGATTCAAGTGTTTCAAGGACTGCAGGCGGCCATTCCACCCTCCCAAATTCTGCAGGTAGTCTCGTGAATCGTGCTCTGCGAGGGAGAGTGCTGTCATCTTGTTAGAGAGTTCAGTCCCAGACTGTGGAGATACGGGATTGCCACTGATCAGAATCTGATCTCTCTGCATTCAGATTGCCTCCAATGATGGCAAGCCTGATTGTCAGCACCTGGTGTACCTGAAGCTCCAAACAAAAGTCCAAAGCAAAATAAGCTGTTTGGCATTGGAAGAGAAGATTTAGCAAGTTTTTCATTGGCGTAACTCACATACTCAATTCTGCTTCTCTACCCACAGATTTCCTTATAAATGTGGCTCCATTTAAGAGGAAATAAACAGGCTTCCCAACAGTATAAGATTTATTGCAATTGTTACAACAAAGATATAATCAGCCAAAAACTAATTTCGCAACATTTTGTGCCAAGTTTAGATGGCTGGACAGTCCAGCTGTTATTAAAAATATTCTCACTACACTATCTAAATTTTACAGCCCCATTTAGTTAATGTAGTAGGAAGGATTCTTCATTTTCAAGCCCTTGACAAATCAGCTACACTGCATGTACTTCAGGGGTGCACTATGTCTTTAGCAGATGAGTGTTTAATTTATTATTTTTAATTTAACAAGTGACGCTCTCTTTGGCAAGAGTGTCCTGGGCCAAGAGAGTGAAGCCCTGACCTTGCACGTTTTTAGATTGTCAGAGAAAACCCGCACAAGCAAGGGGGAAGCATTCAAGCTCTACACAGAAGGGCCCTGCACAGGTTAAAATCCAGGAACCTTTCCAAAAAATATGAATAAATATTGTAAATCCAGTAGAAAAGTCTAAAGGTGACATTGGCCACAAACCCCTTTATATGAAAGTCACCTTACCAAAAGGCTAAAGTTAAAAATTTAGTTTAGATTTAGCAAGTTTGTTGAAGCCAAGAATCCAAGAACCATTCATAATAATATTAATATAATAATAATAATAATGGCACATGTTGGTTCAAAGAATGTCTGGACTGCTACTGCAACCTACTTCACAAATATTTTTCTGTACTCTAAAGCATTTGATATGAATTCTGATGGGTTTTTTATTTTTTACAAAAGATATATCTCCTAAATAAAAGTAATTAATTTAATTAATAATTTTCACAAAGATTTAATTTACATCCAGTAAAGCTGTGAATTTGTATGCAATAATACAGACCATAAAGCAACGTTCTTAGCTGCTGTGTCAGGTTGAAGAATGTGTAAGTGGATGCTTGAGAATAGTGAGAAAACCTAAAACAGTAATGTAAGACAAAGACATGCATGACAAGAATAAACAGCTAATATAAAACACTAATCAACTACTGACAACAAAATAAATAGTGAACATCAAGTGCATGCAGGGTAGACAGACTCAAGAGCTGATAGTTGAGTAGTGATACTGTTGTGTCTTGTGTTTAATGGATAATTTGAACTGAAATGCACCAGTCAGCCAATCCGACAAGAATTATTCCCAGGCTGAAAATTGAGTGTTAGGTTGTCAGGTGACTTCAAATGGGATGTTAGTATGAAAAAAACGTTTGTCTCTTGCCGTGTCCTGGACTGGGAACTAGTTCAAGATCACCACATATTTGTGTTAATTTTTGTACACTGACCTAATTCACAGAATAAACATCATGCACCTTCATGTCTGTGACAGTCTTTGTAAACCTCGACAAACTTATAATATTCTTCCTGCCAAAACAAACAAACCACAAAAAGAGCTGACACCCTTTCCTGCACAACATGAAGATTACACTCTCAGTGCAGTTCTGCAAACTGTACAGCCTGAAAACCAAACTGCAATTTCTAAAGCCAATATGTTAAATTGTAATGGTAAACGGACTAGTTCTTATATAGTGCTTCTCTACTCTAGCTGATCACTCAAAGCTATATACGATGGCAACCACATGTTGCCATCGTATAGGAATAGCACAGAACCTTGGCAAAGTACTCCTGTTTCTTTATTTCATTGCTTTTAGCCAGTCTCATGTCTCATATGAGCTGGACTCAAGAGCTTAACAAGGTGTAATTCATAGACATAAACAGGCAGAACTGTAAAACTATGAGTGTAACATCACTGCAAAGTAAAGGTCTTCTCAAACTGACAACATAATCCCTGCATCCATCCATCCATTTTCTTTCCCTTCTTTGGAGGCAGCAGCCTAATCAGAGAAACCCAGACCTCCCTCCTCTAGCTTATCCACAGGTATTCCCCAGCCAGCCAAGAAAAATAATGTCTCCAGCATGTCCTGGGTCAACCATGGTCCCTCCTCACTGTTAGGACATGGCCCGAACACTTAACCCAAGAGGCACTCAAAAGGCATACTAGTGAGATGACTGAACCACCTCAACTGGCTCCATTCAATGTGGAGAAGCAGCACCTGTACTCTGAACCCTTCTCAAATTACTGTAATCTTCACTCTATCTCTAAGGGAGGGGCCAGTCACTCTTCAGAGGAAGGTAATTTCTGACACTTGTATCCACAATCTTGTTCTTTCAGTGACTAACCAAAGCGTGTGACCATAGGTGTCGGTAGGAACGTAGATCGACTGTTAAAGCGACAGTTTTGCTTCATGCTTGTCACCACAATGGACCACAAAGCCCCAATCTGTCTGTCAACCTCTTGCACCTCTCTTCCTTTGCTCGTGAACAAGACCCTGAGACACTTAAACGCCTCCACTTGGGGCAGCAAATAGTCCCTGACCCGGACAGGGCACTCCACCTGTTATTGGCTCATATGCACCGCTTCACACTCAGCTGTGAACCACTTGAGTGTGAGATGGAGGCCACCACCCGATGACGCCAACAGGACCACATCATCTGCGAAAAGCAGAAATGAAATTTTGAGGCCACCAACATGGAAGCCTTCCGCCACTTGGCTACGCAATTAATTCAATAGACTTCAGTGGCGTCCCCTAATACCACATCCAACAGAAGGCATTTGGGATGTGGAAGATTACATGATGAATCTGCAGACATGGTGTGATGCAAGCATGTCAACATGGAGCTGAATTTCAAAGGAAGCTTTCCACCAAGTCACCAAGAACTGAGTCCCTATAGTAAAAAAACCACTTTGTATGTTGTTAGAATGTAGTTCAGTGATACTAAATCATTACCAAGCTACACAAAACACACACTCTACTGTACCTCTGTGTAAATACTTCCATAGATGGGCTGGTCAAGATATAGCAACCGGTAAATACTGTAAATGACTATTTAAATTGGGCCATTTTCAGAGGATCACTTCAATCAAACGTCAATCGCAGTGTCCTAATTTCTACCTTGTAAGGCATGGGATTTGAATGTGGGCTAACTAAAACATAGACACCAACAGCATTCAGCTTTTCCTTTGGAACATACTCCCAGCTTGATTTTGAGAGACAGATGCCCTTTGTACTTTTAAGATTAGGCTTAAAAGTTTCCTTTTTGATAAAGTTTATAATTAGGGCTGGATCAGTTGAGCACATTAGTAATGGCAGTATAGTATTACTAATGTGGCCACAATGGCCACATTAAAAATGGCACTACAGGCTGAGGCTATAGTATTAGAGAGAAAAAAAATCAACAATCAGACAATCCCCTTTGAGCTAGACACGGCAGCAGTAGGAAGGTAGAACTCCCATTTAACAGGAAAAGACCTCCAGCAGAATCAGAACCGCTGAATGGCAGCCATCTGCCGTGAGGGGATGAGGGGAAATTGAAGAGAAAAAAAGACAGACATCGAGAGATTAAAGAAAAATCCACGGCTCGATTCATATCATGGTTTTGGGTTTGGTTTGATATACCTTGGTTCCTGTATTTTGTCAGCACTGGAGAAAAACTATACATCAACAACAGATAATCCACCATTTACAATATCAGTTATTCTCAAGGACATGTCATGTAGCTTAGCAAAAACTGAAAGAATGAGGCAGTGTGGCATTAGGCACATCATTGGACAGCCTTAGGTTGAAGCAAGGTGAGATTTTTGTACAGTAAAAGTGGAGACATTTTATTTAGCCAAAAAAAAGTTCTGTTATATATATATATATATATATATATAGGTAGGACATTACAGGTCATCCAGGCCTTTATGTCCCTAAGACCTGCCTGCTGTTCCACTCACTGATTTATGTAATGTGGCTTAATACATGAACATAACCGGGTATCATCTGCATAGTAATGGAAATTTATGCTGTATTTTCTAGTAATATTGACTATCATTCCCATTACAGAAGACTGTGGAACTCCATGACTCACTTTAGTACAAAAAGAACCTATCAGAACAATAAGATTCAAACAGCACAACACATTTACTTCAACACCAATGGTGTTTTCTAGTCTTTGTACTAAAATGTTGTGATCAGGCTTAGCAATTGCTGAGCTGGGGACTAGCAGGAACCAATGGGTTCCACTGCCTGAGGCTATCAGATCATTAAGAACACTAGTGCTGTATCTGCACTATTACGCACTCTAAATCCTCTTCAAATAACCCATTCCTCCACAAATGACCACATAGCTGATTTACAACTCTATATACCTAATTTACGGGACCTTCCCCAAGGGATCAATAAAGTTTAATAAAGTTTAATCATATATAATTTTTAAATGAAAAAAAGGACTGGAAGGTTCGAAACTGGTCTATAATTATTATAACTGTAATGGTACATAAATTGTTAATAATGGTAAATAAATATTTAAAATTGTAGCATTAATTAACAGTAAGACTTCTTTGGACAATCTTGTAGGGATGAGGTGCAATAGACACACTGATGGTTTAGAGAAAGTGATTATTGAAGTTACAGTAGCTCAGAGAGATTGATAGGAGAGAAACAATCTATCAGCAGTTACTAAAGCTGCTGCAATAATGATACATCCTTTAATTTCTTCTCTAATGGTCACAATTGAATTTTTCAAGAAATTCATGAAGTATTTACCAGTTAGTGCTTTGGGATGACTGTTGCTGTGAACTGGTGCAGTATAAATACAACTGATTTGAATTATACTAAATTGTCTTCTACAATAATACAAAATAAAGCAGACATTTTAAGATGTCACCATCTGATTTGAAAATCCAGGATTATATTTTATAGATTATATTGGATTTATATATTATATTCTATAGACAAATAAATTAATCAAATGATTTTTTGCTGACAGTGTTTGGGGTTTGGGTGTCTTCGACCTGTCTGGATAATGACACACTCCTCGTATCAATAAAACTTCTCACTGAGTTCTCTCTCTAAGATTATTCCGGCAATGGCTAAGATTATTACACTTCAGTATAATGTTAATAATAGAATTAGAGAACTCTGCTGTGCCTCAACAGCACTTTTGGCACTCAGCAGTCTTCAGTGGAGTCCTTCAGTGAAATTAAGCCTTGTAACTGTGGTAGTGTGTCTCTGTGCGCCGAGCTGTGTCACCTGTTGTGCATGCTAACAGTTAAACAGTATCACTCATCTCAACTTACAGAATTGAAGTCTGTAAAACCCAAGGTAGAGCCTTTAGTGGGTTTACTTGATGCTGAGGATGAGACAAAAGGGTCTTTGCCGCTGAACGGGTCTCCCATGCCCTTTTTACTCTGAAAAGGGTCGATGACTTCGCCACTGAATGGCTTGAAAGAATCACAGGGTTTGCAAGTGTCAGAAGGACCAGTCATGTTCACTGGTGTGGTCTTACCTGAAGACATAAAACAAGAAAGGAGGTAAACATCGTAACATAACAGAAGAGTTTTCCTTTCCAGACCATTTTCAAAACTTTAAATTTTGGGCTTTTTCAAAAACTTGCCGATTAAAACAGGCAAAAACAACATGATCACAGGACGGGTGTAGCTGTGTGAGGTCATAAAACTTTGAAAAACTAGTAGACAGTAAAAATAAGATTCAATTTTGCTAAGGATAATTAAAAAAATATCAGAGAGTAAACTATAAAGTATACAGGCCCAGTGATAGATGACAGTAATTGTGACTCAGAGGTACGGCTCAGCTCTCACCAGAAATAACTACATCAATAACACAGCATCTGATTTGATGTGCTTTTGATAAAACATCGCATACTACTGTAATACTCATTTCTCTGGTTCTCACACTTCTTGTCATGCCCTGCTTCACCTCCAGCGTCACCTCAAAGTTACCTGTCAGTTATGAAAGCCACACAAGTTTCACATCCACACACAGCACAACCAAACAATTCAAATCATGTCCCAGTGCAAACTGTCAACAGTACTACATCCTCAAGACAAAGGAAACCTATAAAAACAGCTGTTATAGGAAAGAAACACAAGCAAAAGACCACACCCAATAGACCAAAACCAAATATTACAACCCAAACCCACAAAAAGATTCTCAACGGTTTCCTGGTAAATTACTTGGTTTGGTTTTTACCCATGTTACCAAATGTTGGGGCACCAATTTACCAACGAATGAAGAGACCATTGCTGTTCATGTTTATAGAATCTGCATATTCACAACTCAAAATATGTGAATGTTAACACTAGAGATGATTATTTTCTTGTTAGGTTGGTTTTGTAAAGGATCTCTTGCACTGACTGTTTTAAATTCAGTTGGTAAATTTACTGACTTACAGGAGAAGAAAAAGATGCCCTGTCGTCCACGAGGACTAAAAAAACACTTTTAATGCAATCAAGCTTCACTTAAAGTGCCTATTAATCAGTCTCAGTAATGCTAAACCACATGAGCAACAACATAAAAACAACATATCCACTAACAGCAGGGAGTTGAATCTGGGTTGGGCAGGGGATCGTGGGAACGTTTAGACTTCTTTAACTTGCTTGTGGAGGTGCTAAACCACAGGACCAGCCAAACCGTTGTCATGCAATACACAGACGCATTTAGTGCCATTACCCAGATAACCCGGCTGATTGGGGTGAGTAGTTCATTTCACACTCCACACTGAGCAAAAGCGCATGCCTGGCAATCAGTTTTTTCCTCTTTCAGTAAACTATGTACATGGGTGCAAACACACACACTTGAGAAACCACAATTATGAGTCCCACCCTGTTTTAAACTATTCCGTTACATTTTTGACATCTAATTTTATTGTTTACCACAAGATTCTACATGCAGCATGTAGTATTTAATCTACCAAAAACAATACAGCAAAAGACGTAAATGTTTTTAAGTATATATTTCACACAAATTTGCTCTCAGTTATATAGTTTCTACTTCACTAAGTGATGAGAACAAAATAACAGCGCGTGAATAGATGTGAAGAGATTCGGGTGAAAATAAGGTAGTAAACATAAGACCTAAAATTACATTTTTAACGATATTCTTAAGAAATGTTGTTAACTGCTTAAATTGCAAAAACATTCTGGCATTTGGCCACTCCACACAGCCTGCAGGCTGCAGAGTGTCCTCTGAACAACTCATGCACGCAATAAACACACACACACACACACACACACACATCAAGGAAAGAGAGAGGAAGCATGTCAGGGTGTGTCTCTAAACAACAGGCCAAGCAAACCACACATCATCTCTCTTACAACATCACCTTCACGTGTTCATGCACACAAACAACAAAGCAATAATTTGTGAATATGAAATCTACAAAAAACCCAACATAAGAATGGGATAGTAAGCTCTATGAGTCAAAGATAAGAAAGATAAGACTGGGACAGCAAGCATGCAGTGTATTAGCAGCAAAGGGAACACAGCTAAGGCTGGAACTCTATACAAGCCAAGTTGGGCTGGTCTTTTTTGCTAAACACATTTTTAATTCATTAAGTCATTCATAAATAAACTCCTAGCATTGTTTAATTCCTATTTTTACAGCCTGCTACTTCTCTGAATATCATTTACGTGGGCCAGCACAATATTTCTCGAGATGTACTATTCCAAATGAGTGCTAATCTAATTTTAGTATGTTTTTTTTTCTTTTTTAATATACTGTTGGTATTTACTGCGAGCACACTTCATAAACAGTGAAGCATTTTTTTGGTTTTTGTTGTGTAATAAATTCCACTGACTGACTTTTCTGTATTAAACTGTGTTACAATTTCACATAACATGAACACAATTAATTTGATTTCATTTTATTTTTAATAAACAGTTTGATCGACTCTTTCTAATTAGTGTTATTGGTGCCACTACCTGATCCATAATGGAAGCCTAATTTCTTCTGTAAAAAGGGCCTTCATGTCATTTATCTTGCTAATGTTTCATTTAAATTACATCTGTGTCGACACATCAATAGGATGGATGGGAGGATTTTTTTTTATTACAATTCATTTCTTCACTGTGTTTGTATGTGTGAAATAGTTTTTTGTTAAATGAATAAATTTGCTAAGAAATCTTTATTTGTAGTCATACGTTATATTGATAACTGGAACATTAAAAAATGTGGATAAAATGTGTTTAGTGTGGCTTTTAAATTAACATCAGAATATTAATAAATGTAAATTTATATTCAAGATGCTAATACTGTGGAGGACCACAGAGAAGGTTCATAGACATAGTGAAGGAGGACACACAGACGTGGATGCTAGGCATAGGGTGAGTTGGAGGCAGAAGATCCACCTTACATTGTTCATGTTTATTAGTGATGTTGTGAGGGAGAGGAGTGACAACTGGCAGCTGACTGGAGCTCAGTTGGACCAGGTTTAATAATAATAATAATAATGCCAATAAATTTAGCCAATGACAAACCTTAACGGCCCAAACAACCACAAGCGCTGTTCGGCTTTTAGTTACTTCTGCATTGTCAAATTCAAGCTGTTTGTTACTGCTCATCACTGACTCAAGCAAAATGTAAAGTCTGTTTCATTTTCTCTGCACAAGGGTGTGGCTGAGGCATGCACATGTGCACACACACACACACACACACACACACACACACACACACACACACACACAAACCAGTATCACCAGCTAATACTGTATATAGGTTAGTGATACTGTCGAAATTTCTTCATTGCCTAAATCTGCTGCTACTCAGTAAACATTTGCTTGTCAGTATATTAATACATAAACACATGTTCATTTTTTAATTTGCTCATAATATTATGAAGGGTGGTACTTGGGCATGACACGGAAATCGCACTTAGAAAAACCCATAATTTATGTTGGTTTGAGATACAGAAGCCAAAGTCCCACTTCCTTTTTGTGCTAACCTGTTTTGCTCTGTCAGCCTCAGCCAGACACAGCAGATTCTCATAGAGGCTTTTTTATACAGTCTTTACAAGAAGGTTCAAATACTGCTCAGGTTTTCTATATAACAAAAAAAAAACAGTTAAAGAAGGTTAAACACCACCTTCCCACCTTAAAGGCCTACAGGGTGCAACACTCACCACTGGGTGGTTTGGGTCTGGGGGGAACACTTTTCTTGGGAGGCAGAGCTGGCATGTCATTCTTTCTGCTGAATGGGTCATCCACAAACACTGGCTGGAAACAAATGTGAGAAAAGGAATATGCTGTTTTGAAACAGTATAATCAGGCTGAAGATCAATATAGGCCATTACAGTTGTGAGACTTTACAGCAAGATGGCACCAACACCACCTAGAAATCCATTACTGTGAATAAAGTCTTGAGCCACCACCAATTAGTGAACATTACTTGGATCATCTGAAGGGTCAGATGCAGTTCTCGGGACCGATGTCAAATCTTTACTGGATTATCTCTTTACTGCAGACATGACTTTCAGATATTGTTTAACTGCTGTCGTTTTTTAGGTTAGACACTTCTTTTAACATACACTTTCCATATTCCTGGAAATCACCATATCTTTGGGATTTTTCATTAATTAAAGAAATTGAAACAAATTATGTGCTTTTGTGATGGCTGCTAACAACAAACTGCCTAAAAATTTATAATTAGTTCTTTGCCAAGTGGCTGAGTAGTGTAGAGTTAGGAGCCTTTTTTTTTTTTACACTTGAATGATTGATGGGTCAGTTTTAAATGGCTTAACAAAAAACATATTAAAAAAAGAAAGAAACATTCCTCTGAAAATGGTCAGGTACAAGGACTGGACTGAAAGGAGTGAAAATGCACCCAATATTCTGTTGCACTAATTTAATTTTTTCTTCTAATGTTTTCCTTCTAGAGTCCATGTGATGACAGACTTTTGGATATCTGCCCTAGAAAGTGTATTTTCAGACTGAGGTTCACCTCTCGTACCTTCTGGTAGTCCGGAAGCCAGGTGGCCCTTCCTTCAAAAGGGTCTCTGGGTTTTGACATGTGGCTGAAGTCTGCAAATCCAGCAGAACTGTTACTGCTGCTGCTGAATGAACTGCTGCCAAAGGGGTCCAATGTGCCAAAGAACTCTGAAAATGACACAGGTACACTGAATTTATATAGAATAGCTCAATGTACTAGTACCGTGAAGTATTAACCTTTTATGACCTATAATAGAACAAGTACGCCAGACCATATCTTTACATTTATACATGCTGTATTACCATCTTATGGAAAATTTCACCTTACATCAATAGAACCTTCATAACCCTAATTATAATAATATGTATGAAAGAAATCCACAGTATATACAGAAAGTAGCAATAATGTGCACTAACGCACCAAAAATGTAAAATATTTTTTTGTATTTAGCTGTACATGCTAGTGAAAACGATGAAGTGCAGGGAGCACGCTTTGTTGTTTGTGCTTTTTATGCGATTTATGCAAACCCCGTTAGAGGAAGGATACCGCGCTCTGGGACATGTAGAATGCCTGATATGTAAGTGTAACTTCTCTGATTTCATTTGCAAAAAGAATAATTGTTGTATGTGGTTGCAATTCGACCGGCATTTTAAAACAGTTACACAATCGGGAGTGCAGACGCTCCAGTCAGTCACAAATGGGTAAGTACAGTTGGGACCACATATTTTATAAATTTACCAGGCTACTGTTCCCACTGTATTTAAGCAGGCATTAAATGGAATGTATAGACATTGGATACTCCCATTTTACAATTCTTACTAACTTTGGAATCTCCTGGTTTTCTTCCTGTGTCAGCTACAATAACTTTAAATTAACTCCCTTAACCTTTTATCAAAAGCCATCATCAGATAAAATTGTTTTAAGCTGAATACATTTGGAATGAAGAACTCATTGTGTGTTGAAGTCGAGACGTTCAGCTTTGATTCAAAGAGCTTAACAGAAATATAAAGTCTAGAACACTGTCTCAGAGATAGGTGTTTTTTTTGTGTACAATCAATAGGAATACAAAAGGTTTATCTGAAATTGCAAAAACTAAAGAAATGCTAGAAGGCAAAGATTCACACAATGCTGAAAAACAACCTTAAAATCCACCAGGTTAGTGGCGACACATTTAAGGTTAGGGGTAGAATTTGAGTTTGGTTAATGGAATGGAAGAGCTTTACATAGTCCAAATCAGTGTATGGAGTTCACTTGAAGAACATCTTCTAATTTTTTAAAAAATCTAAAAAGAAAACTACAAAACGACATGTAGTCCAAAGGGATTGTGATGGAATAAAGAATTAAATCTTACCTGATCCTTTAGGTTTTTGGTGGCTTGAAGAAAATGGATCACTGCTTGTGAAGTTAGTGGTTTGCTTTATGAAGCACAAAAAAACAAACACAATACAAAGAAACACAATGTTAATATAGTAAATTGCACTCTAACTGCAATATTTGAGAAATTTTTCCTTTCCTTTCCTTTATTTTATCATTATTTTGTGGTTTGTATTGATGATTCCAAAGATTCTCCACAGTAACAGTAACAGAGGTAAATAGTAAAAAAAATTGAAATCTGAGACATTCTTGGGATTTTATATAATTGGATGTACAATAAAAATCCACATTGTGGTCTTCAATTTTCAACAAGTACCTTGGAGGGTAAAGTTGCACTTTTACTGAAAGGGTCTGCTGTGGAGAAGGGATCCATCTTTGTGGTCTTCTTGAAGAAATCTTCTGATGAAGTCTTGAATGGATCTGTCTCTTTGAAGGGGTCTCCTCCAAATGGATCTGCAGCAGAAATGAACTTCAGCTATTTAAACTCTATTTATTAAAATTTAATGACCAGCAACCAGACCTTTTTTTTCTAATTCACACTAAAATGGACTAAAATGAAGTGTTATGACCGTAATATATCTTCTGAAGGAGACAACACTTATCACGCCCACAGCTGTCCCAGCTGAAGACACTTCTATTAAACCTTTAAGGCAGATGACCTATGATGACATACATGAGACCCCCAGAGACAAGCCATTAAGGGAGACTGAGCAACAACACATCACCATACACATAGGGCGTCGGGGGGCAGATATGTTCCCCAGAAGTTGGGCAGTGGGACTGATGTACTGATGTGGCCGCACTCAATATTTTATTGCTGTCTGCCTCAATTTTATCTGCACCTTAGACATTGAGGGTTTGGGGGACATATGCCCTTCACCTTCCAGATGAGTTTGGGAGGGGAGTAGGCAGGTCTTTCCACACCCTGTTTCCTACACCCAGCCCAGGGCGGGGGTTGGCTAGGGTGTCTATTAGAGGTGGGAAGTAAAGAAGTACAAATACTTCATTACTGTACTTAAGTAGATTTTTTAGGTATCTGTACTTTACTTGAGTATTTATTTTTCTGACTACTTTTTACTTTTACTCCCTACATTTTTACCCAAGTATCTGTACTTTCTACTTCTTACATTTTCAAAACAAACTCGTTACTTTTGGTTTAACGCGTGTGAAAATTTTGCATTTCCGGTCAGTGCGCCGTCAGACATCAAACAATCTGAGCCGCAGTGGTTGGTTACGATGTGCGGCAGCGTCTGTGTGTCCACACCGAGCGACAGGGCGGGGCAGAGGGCACAGACACACCACACAGTAGAGGGAGGGGCTCCTGCAAAGCTCGCACGGAGACAGCAAAGAGCTGGGCGACGCTGCGCTTTACACTGCACGTGGGAACGGTGAGGCAAATGAGTGACAGAAAACGTAAAGCACAAAAAGTGTGTGCAGTTTGTCACATAGTGTGTCTGCTAGCTAAAAGAACAGCTGCTGTATTTTCAGGGAGAGCAAAGAATGCGCGATAACTTCACTCAGATGGAGAAAGATGTAAGAAAGAGGAAGG
>VUQJ01034515.1:0-13221 GCA_015108635.1 Andinoacara biseriatus
TATTTGATCATATGCGTAAACAAATAATTGACCATATTTGGACATATGCCTGATGCATCTAACACAGTGTATTTCCTTAACAAATGAGGGAATAAAAATTAGAACATTATTTTTTTATATTGCCAAAGTTTTTTATAGCACCGAAAAATAATATAATTCTTCAGAGAGAAATTTAACCCATTTCTAGACCTTTTAAAGCTATAAAAGTGAAGATGAGTGATTTTTGTCAAATTTTTGGTATTTTACCAGTTGTTTTTTTGCTTGTGTATTAATTTTTTGCAAATGTCTGTTTAGATGGTTTATGGCAAGAGCAGGGAGACTGTGGTTATGCCAGCCCACCTTGCCATCAGTGATAATGACGAGAAGGAAGATGATCATGTGGCCGACACTGACATTGTCCCTTCCACCTAAAACCAAGAAATTCCAGGCCCAAATGACATGGGAGCAGGAATGTTGTAATGAATCTGTTGTAATGTTCTAAAAAACATGCTTCTTTCACCATATATTTGTTTTTCTTGTATTTTTTTATATATACAGTTCTTGGAATTTTTTTTTACCTCAGACAGGCAGGGAACCAAATATGGTAACTTCGTCAACCTTGATTTTCTATATGAAAGTGAAACATTTTGAAAAATGTCACAACAGTAATTATGTTTTGTTATATCCCCCAATACCACTGTACAGTTAAAATTTTGAATTTCAATGAGTGACAGCATTTCAGTCAGGTTGAGGTCTGGGAATTTGAGTGGGTCATTGCATCAACTTGATTTGTTTCTTTTTCAGCCAGTCTGTTTTAGATTTGCTGCTGTGCTCGGGATGATCACCCAATTTTGGCCAAGTTTTAGTTGACTCTAGACTCTAGACTCCAGGTCCTGTGGCTTCAAAACAAGCCCAAATGATCACACCTATGAACTTTAATGTTTATCATGCTAACTGAGGCCTGTAGAATCTGTAGCTCCTGGATTTTGCACAAGTTCTCTGAGCATTGTACAGTTTGACCTTGAGGAAAAACATCTGCTTTTATAGAGATGGTCACACTTACTGATGTTTAATTAGTCACCTGCATTTGATTAGCAGCACCTTGATTCCTATGGAAATAGTAAGGTTTTACTTAGTTTTCCCAGGACAACACAGAGTTCTGTGAAAAGCTTTTTCACAAGACTGTGTACTGGCAAAGAGAAAAGTAAAAAGATCTTAATATCCTAATAAAAGAAAGAATCACTGTGCCTAAGTTTGGTTAGAGTCCAATACATAAACCTGGTCTTTGACCTTACCTAGAAGTTAGGATCAGGCTTACCAGCTTGTGAAATGACTCGCTAGGCTTGCCATATCACAATTTCCAATCACACACCACTGTTTCCTTGTTATGTCTTTGCACTACAGGTGTATCAAACTTTCCACCAAAAGTCTTTCCAAATATTTTTTAGGATGTATTTGGGGAAGCAAATGACTAGTCTGTTAACATCTTTAAGGCACAGTGTTACAAGATAGGTTTGAAGGGATTTGAAAGATAAGTTTAGTAGACAGGGATTTTGTTTTATATTTATTGTTAGACAGTTATAGAAGCTGTCTCTTAATACAAATTTGTAAAAAAAAATAAATTGTGAAACTGCATTTCTATAACTATAGTAGCTGATCGGTGCTCCTGAAACTCAGTAGTCCATTCATGTATGAACGTAGCTCCACGAAGAAAGTAAGCGGTGAATGAAAGCTTTCAGGTCCCAGGTCTTTATCTCTACCATCTCCTCTCTCTCAGTGGTACAAAAAAAAAAGAAAACATACAGGCAATATATTGTGTAGTGTGGTGCATAGTTTTGGCACATTTCATACATTTAAAATGTATGAAATTGGTCTAAACGAATAATCAGTGGAAATATATGTCAGATGTCACACATGTTATTCTAGAAGTGTGCTTTTAAAACTGTGGGTTGGGCTGGAACTTGGGCTGCAGCCTGCAGGTCTGGTTTGAATGGGAGCTTATACATATATAGAACTGCTATTGCTTATGTACCCAACCCAAAGCAACACTGAGGCAAAGCAACATCTTAAATTAGAAAAATGTAGTTAATTAGAAATTAGAAACGAGGTGCGACAGCAGTTTCTTAAAAGAAATTGCAGCTTTTATAACTATGGTACAAAGATACCTAACCACCATTTGGTTAAAATCGACTTTCAGATGTTATCTCACACTTATACAGTAGAACACTGCCTTCCTTTTTTCTGTCAGTCCACCCATTCATTTTCATAACCGCTTATCCAATTCAGGCAGGAGCCTATCCCAGCAGAGCGAGAGCAGGGTACATTATGCAGGGAACTGGTAAATTTATCAATTATTTACACGTATAAATCACAGAGAATAAAGCAAAAGTCCACTTCTGTACCTTTTTGATGAAAATTCTGTTTCATCTTGTGATCAAAAAGTACAGAATGAACTAAAATATAATTAAACAAAAATAAGAATCTTAGCATCTATTTATTTCTTAATTTAAAAAAAGAGCAGGGCTGCCCATGACAGTAGTTTCCTAACAAAAATGGAACTACTTTCTACAAAAGAAATAGTCCCTATTTATACTGTCTACAGTATTATTTAACTTCAAATACCCCAACGTCAATGTACAAGGGAACCCAGCTTTCTTTCTTTCTTTCTTTCATTCATCTTATCACGTGGCAGCACCAGATTTAAGCCATAAGGTTCATGTCAGGTGCCAAATGCTGCAGCATAAACTGGCCATATTTCATCATATTCCAGACCTTCTAAAACACAATTTTCTTTCCCCACTTTTTAACTTTTTCCTGGGGCATCAATCATTTTTAATCAACGATGTCTACATGCTGTTTTTGTTTGCAATTCCATGATTTAGGCACACCAGTAGGAAGCAAGTTTCCCATTTTGTAAGAAACAAGAACATATTTCATACAAAATGGGACATGAGTGAGACTGCTGCTCATAAAATGGTCTTTGTGTGAAGGGTTTGCTGCATGGCATCCAAAAAAATAAAAAATAAATAAATAATGCTTAAAATAAAAAATGTCCCTCTGAAACAAGTGTGTGCAAGTTTAAAGTCTCACCTTTTGTGATTTTGTCATGACACTCATTAAAGGTTCACTTACTTACTTTAAAGGAGTAGTTGCATATTGATATGATATCTTGTGGTCATTATTTAAAGCACACAACTGTTATTTTTTTAATTATAGTTTTTATGTTGTGCCACAGGATTTAAAAACATTTTTAAACTCAAGAATAAATAACCCTACTTTTCTCCCAACTCATCAAACGCACACTCACTCTCCCTGAACAGACTGGCCTTTGGGGACATGACAGAATTGATGGCTTACCTCCTTAGCGCTTGCGTGTGTGTACGTTTGTGTGTGAATTGTGTTCCTTTGAAGTTCTGAAGTCCGCCCACCTCTCTATGGCTCTACATTGTGCTCAACAGCTCCATTTATCCCACCTTAATCCCCTGACGTAAACTTGCATAAATCATGCTGAGTTGTTTCTAAATGTGGGCACGCTGTAAAACCGGGTCTCTGTCTCGGTTTCGTTCTGGTTCAGCTCTCATTGTGAGTTTAAGGGCTTCGGGATACTTAGCTAACCATGCTAATGATTACTGCACAAGTATAACATGTCTTTTTTTTGTGGCAGCTGCGGTTATTCTCTCACAGGAGCTTTTGCAGTATTTAGAAAACCTAAATCAGGGAAATGCGCACAAAATTCACTCTCAAACACAGTTTTTTTTTTTTTTAAGTTACAGTTTTACTGTAGCAGATCAAATGAAGTCCCTCCTCAAACCTTTTTTCTATGGCTGCAACATATTGTGACACTATTTTAACCAACATTCAGTCCAAGTCTCTGGGCAGCATCATGACACCCTCAGTGCATCTAGGCTAACCTCTCTCTATCGATGGCTCTCGGCCAGATTAAAGTGCTGGGGCTCATTGTTTACACAGCTCTGTGGTGCCACGGCTGAGCAGGCCCAAACAATGGACCCCTGCTCCCTTTTGTCAGAGTGAGAGGAAGAATGGAGACCTCTTGACATGGCAACCTGAAGCCTCAATGCCCCTACTTCACCTAACTGAGAGGGTCACAACGAGAAAGAGAGGGAAAAAGGACAAGAGAGGAAGTTGGAGATAAGGGAGGAGTAGAGCAGAGGGATGAAAATGGAAGGCGAATAAAAGGAGATATAATATTGGTGGTGGTGGTGGGTTATTAATTAAAAATAGAAGAAGAAAGATCAAAATAAAGGATGTAAAGATATGGGAAGAGGAGAGGCAGTGGAACAGAGATGCAGAGAAAAACAGCACTGAACTTACTTCTTTAGGAGGCATAATAGAGTTGACAAACTATAGAAAGTTTGGCTTATTTTAAGCTTGAAATAGCTCATTGTTTCCTATCAAAACAGCACATTTGTCATTTTCTATTTGTTGGTTTCAGGTCACTTTCTGGGAAACAATACAGTTATTGATGTGCTTCGTCGTCAGGGATATGAGGTGGAGCACACCCCCGCTGGGCAGCCCATAAACAGGTGAGTTCCCTTTAGTCTAATCACCATCATCATCATCATCATCATCATCATGTTGCAACACATTTAATGGACTGGACCTTAAGGCAACCACAGATTTCTGATGCAGTTTCTCGTAGTATGTCATGTTTTCAGAAACGTCTCTCTCTCTGTGGGGTCTTTGCAAGTCTTCTCCTGTTTCAGCTCAGATTGTTCTGGCCGATAAGTGTCACAAATTCCCCACTGGCCACCAATGAAGTGGTGTTGAAAAGGCCAACTTAAGTAGGGTTGTCACCTCCTGCTGTGAAGCATGTAGTGCAGTCTACCTTGGCACAGTAAGGGTGGTTATCTCAGTTTAGATCTGTGTTCTTGTTCCTGTGTCTGAGTGAATGAATAGATAATCCTACTTTCTCACACACAGCCCGTGTTTGATACGGCGATATGAGCCTGAGATCAACCCGCATCTCACCTGTTCATATAGAACCATAATGCTCTCATGAGCAAACTCACAGCCTGGGTTGTGCCCATATCTTATAGTTTATTATTAGACTTGTCATTAATATATTTGTCATCACAGCTGTTCAGACAAAAGTGCATTTATACTCTTGGCAGTACGGGTTTATTTTTGGAGATTGTTTTGTTTTGAAATTGAAATTTGTATCAGATATTTCATCAAAAAGAAGAGTTTGGCTTTTTCTGTCATACTTCCCAACTGGTAATTTGTTTTTCCACAAAATCCACGATATGTTCACTATTAGGCTGTATTTTGGTTCTTGGACCGACCATGGCATCCTCTCCTCTCCTCTCCTCTCCTTTCATATTTCTCCTCCTTGTTCCTGGTTTATAAAATGTAAGTAATGATTGAATACTCACTAAATTGTCATCTACTAGGAGGTCATCATCTGGACCTGTCTCGCCAGACCTGGAGGAGCATTACGACGAATCACCTCAACTGGAGCCTTTCTTGCATGAGCTTTCTCACAAAGAGGAGGGTCAGGAGGAAGATCTGTTACCCCACATACTTCTGCCACCAGATAGCCTGGAGGTTCTGGAGAAATCAGAGAGAAAAATGCTAAAGAAAAAGAGGAGGAATAAGCAGAAGAAACAGCGGCACAGGCATTTTAATGACCTCTGGGTTCGTATAGAGGAGAGGTAAGATGAAATAAAAGAAGCGTAAAGATATGAAGGTCTTTCTTCTTTACATGTGTGTTATCAATGACTTGAGATGAAAGGCCAGAGGTGAAATAAGAGTATAATAGTTAAAAATCAGAGAGTAAAGCCAGAGAGGATGTGAGGGAAAATTGAAAATGTGAAATTCAGACTGATACATCCCGGTGCAGTGCTGTAGGTGCAAATAGACACCATATCACATCACCATACACTCCAGCACATATACACGTGCGTGCCCTGCAGTAGCGCATGAGTCCTGACTAGTCTAACCTACTATAAGTGTCTTGGTTATGAAAAGAGCAACCTAGGAATTCCTACTAAGTATCAGGATTTGGTCTCACAGGTGCTCTAGGCAGGAACTCACAGGACAAAACGATAACATCACAGACAAAAACCTTCCGCACGAGGTGTGGTCCGCCATATCGAAACATCTCTCAGTTTCTTGCATTTTGAAAACGCTGTTTTTTTTTTTCTCATAGTATGGGAAACGGTGACTGTGACTTTCCACAGATCCTTTTTCTACACTAACACTGATTCCACCCCAGCATGCAAAAGCTGTAGTTCCAATCACAATAACAACACATAAAAGTTGTCCTACCCTGTTCAGTCACACCTATGGGGACTTTAGCGTCTCTAGTTTTGCAGGTCTTAAACAAATTTGAGTTGTTAAAAAATATCAACGCGACTAAAGGCAAAAAGAAAGGACAGCACCTTGACACAAAACAGAGAAATTTCATGCCACATTTTTTTCATCTTCTGTGTTATGTCAATATGTAAATAAAAGTACATGCAATCTAAAGTACAGTGAAAAAAGTATTTGCCCTCTTCTTGATTTCTTAGATTTTTGCACATTTGTCACATTTACATGTTTCAGATCATCAAGTAAATTTTAATATCAGACAGAAAAATAAAATATATTCTATGCAGAATGCAGTGTCGAACCCAGCCTTGACAAGACACCACAGTTATAGCATCACAGGCGTGTTCCATTGCTTTCAATAGTTTCCCTGGTGTGGGGCTGCTGGTCAACACCACCACCAGATTGAAGCAGATTGAAGCATTCTTGGTTGTCCTCGTCCATTTCCTCCTCATCCGCCACCTCTCACATGAACTCTTCCTCCTCTGACTCGCTGTATGCGTCTGTCTGTCTTTTATCACATCATTAGAAAAATGTTTGTGTTGCCGTGTGTAGAAAAATGACAATTGTGAGCACTGAGGGCTATTAAATAGTCGTGATCTTTTATGCATGGGTTAAATGATTAGAAATAATTTGCTGCTGCAGGCAACAGTTTGTAAAATGGAATCTGTGCTGCCCATAACCATGTAACCATTCAGTATGCACTTGTCCAAATTAGTGATGGAAAGAGAAATACAACCAAGTAGCGTCACTTCTTCACGAGTACAGAGGAGGTTTGTGAACATTGTGTACATTGTGTCTGCAGAAACGTTTTCTCTAATTCTGCAAGAGCCTGTATTTTGAACAGAAAGGAAATAGACTGAATGTGTGTGTGTGTGTCCTTGGTGTGCGTCCTTGTATATATTAATGTCTGAAAGGGTGGCTAAGCAAGAGAAAGCAAGGCAAGCCAAGAAACAGAAGCAACTGCTATCCCACAGTTTTCTGCTGTGCTTGATGCATGGCCACGCAGTGATATGTCACACCTGGTTTTATTTCACCTCTTCAGGCCATCAAACCTAAAGAAATCTGTGTCGCAACTTCCTTAAAAGCTCCATGCTCATTTACAAACATGCTACATTAGTTTGTAGAAACCTAAAGGAACTAAATCTTACTGAAGTGCATGCCGTAAATTATTCCATGCCTGCTTGGTCTTAGAAAAGTCTTCCACATTTAAAAGTATTAAGTAAAAACTGCTATGCAGAGCTTGTCACTGGCATCTATTGCCGGCACTTTATTTTGGCCATCTTATCTTATTTTGTCTGGCACTATGATTCCCTTTAGTATTTGTCTGCATTCATGCTAGACAAGTTAGGATCAGGATGGGCAACATCAATTTGGAACAATGTGAAGTCATGTTAGAAGTGTTTTATACATTTTTGTTCATTGAAATAGAAATACTATTTTGTCTGTGTGGTTTTGACCACCTCAATGCAGTCAAAACCTCACAAACACCTCAGTCTGTGTGTCTAACATTAGAGCAGAGTGAAATGTAATTTGGAGAGCGAAGGAAGAGTGATAAAGGACATAATAGCTTTCAGGTGGATTGGCAGTTGGTTTATAGTTGTGTGATGATCAGTAATTTGCATGCCCAGGAGTTCTGTAAGACAACTTTTCCTTTTTGGCTTTCCTCATCATTAATATTTCCATTGTTGACTTACTGCAGTCTGCATATTTTCTCTGGCAATTGTCAACAATGTGTGGATGTGAAGGGAGGCCTGTTTTCCTGCAGATCATGCCATGATTTTCCCTTCGGTACCAAAGAATTGTACAGTGCAGAAACACAACGAAATGCTTCTTGTTTTAGAAAAAGATTAAGAAAAGATATGGAATTAATAAATCCATACCCAGACTTTAGTAACTCCTGAAAATAAGGAGTGTTTTAAAATTGCAAACTAGGAAACAGTGCTTGTAGCAAACTTACAATGTAGTGTAATACTTGCAGCTTACATGGCTGAAGGCTTTGGTAGCTGGAGCCTATCCCAACTATCAAAAATTGTTTCAACACTGGCAGAAAATTTTGTGTTCATCATTTGGGACCCACCATTTAATTGAGAAATGTTATAAGTATTCGCTGTTTCATCTCATTTTGAACCTTTCTTCTCTTTTCCTCTCTCTACAGCTCTGTATTGCAGTCCCCGCCTCCCCCAATGGTTCGCATCATCAATGGTTACATCACGGTGCAGCCGCCTGACAGAATCCACAGCCAGTACAACTATCATCATACATCTTCAGCAGCACCGACGTCCTCATCCGTCTCATTATTTTTACTGATCTTCCTCTTCACACTACCTATAGTCATCTCACAGATGTGGACAGTGGTGCTCTAGTAAAATATTTTTGGGGACTCTAATTAAAGCTCATACACATGGCAGTTTCAGGTACTGATGTGAGGTTTGGTCTGATGCATTTCAGAACTGGAGGCGGCTGCAAAGAATGTCAAGAAAAGATTTAAAATCTGCTCTAGCTGTTCAGTCCGTGGATGTCTGGCCAGATAAAGTTTGCTGTGTTTGAAGTGAATTATAAACAATGTCAGTAGAGTTTAAGTCTTTACAAATTGAGGCCCTGATGAGCATGTGAGTTCATGTAACTTGAAACATAAAGGTCTGTGTTTCAGTTATTGTACACAGAAAGTGAGCACGGAGAACACAGCAGAAAAAAAAAGGTCAGGGTTCAGGTAGCATTATCACAAATTACACAGCTCGCCAGCTCCTTGAAAGAGAAGACGGTTACAGTAGATACTTATTATTCACTCTGAAAATTTAAGATCTCACTGAAGTGACCTTTCAGTTCAAATATTTTCCCCAGCAGCAACTGGAACCACATGTCCTTTGTGTATCTGTGTACGAGTATGAGCATGTGGGCCTGGGACAAACAAAGTCTATCTGTTCTTAAAACCTTTGGGCTGGCAAACACAAGTGCTCAGACTTTAATTTATTCTTCCATTTTAGAAGAATCTGATTTGATTGCATAAAAAACTACTGCAGGGGGAAAATTGTACATAGTCCTTTCTAATTTTATAGATGTATTTTAGAATGATAAAAAAATGAAGATGATCAAAAGCTTTGTTGTTTATATGAAAAAAAAATATAAATAGATATGCAGTATATATTTTGAAAGAAAATCAGGAACTAACCACCATAGCCCGTGTCATGTGTCTCACTGAAATTCCAGTTTTGAAAGGGACAGATGATTGTATTGTACTTTTTTAGTGTTATCACCTGCTTTGATGTAAATGTTTGCTGAAAGAATTTATGTTGATTTTTGTGTGTGGGTGGGTGGGTTTTACATAGCAGTCATAGTAATTTTTATTTATTTAATTACTGTAGTTTTGCTGTTAGCCATATGAAACGTTCCCGATGGCTTTTGTTTTTATATATTTTGTCTCACCACGGTGCCAAATGTTCTTTCAGCATAATTTCAAATGCACATCATGCAAACAATAATTCAATAATACATCAGGCTGTCTGCACGGACAGACCACATAGTGATTTAGGCCCTTCACATTTCATTCATGGCATGACATAACAACAATAAAATATTTATCTGGATTGACACTGGACTTTAATGCTCATTCTTTGCTGCAAAGCAAATCAGTGGCAAGTCAAGGGTGTGACATGAGAAATTAACTGTATATTTGCATTTCCTGCATATTAAAAAGAAAGGTGTTGCTTATCATGACAAACCCTCAGCAATTATTAGCAGAGCATAGCGAGAGCGTCCCAAAATACTACACCTTTAGCATTCTTTAAAAACAAAAGCAAAATTGTCTTCATAGTCAACAGGTTTACTCTTCAGTCCCATTATCATTTGCATAACCTTAAGTTACTACAGGCAGCTATTTTAAGTGAAAACGCTCTTCTATATGACCTGCCCAGCAGCAGTGTAGTGAAAAAGCCAGTGAACATAGCAGCCCGTTTAGCAGCTAAATTGCGCATATCTGTTTCTAATGAGTTTTTCACCAAAGCTGAATGAATAATTTATCAGGTAGACACAAAAATGAGTCCAAATGAATGTTAATGCTGCATGCCCTATGCCTACTGGAGGTGTAAATAAGCAGCTGTTAGCTAACATTTACCAGCTTTGGGTTACAGCAGCTTTAGGTGTATCAGTATAATCTGTACAAAAGAGTGGGCACCCACACGTACACATGCTGCCCTCCTGACGGGTTCATGGCATGTTTATGTGATGTTAATGTGATAAGGCTGCTATTAGAAGTTGTTTGATGTGTGCATGTGGTCTGCCACAAACACGACAGCTGCTCTGCTGGCAAATATCTTTCCTGCAAGACACAAACAGGAAACCGGAGCAAACAGGTCCTTTAGATGTAGAGGAAATGAGAGATAATTGATTTGTTACATCAACAGGAAATGCTGACTGACTTGTTAGTTTGTGCTTTGATTTTGGAGTGGCTCTGTACTTGATGTGCTAATGTGCATGAGCAATGTTAGTTGTAGTTATTCCATAAAATTTATATTGGGTAACAAAAATCAAGTACAGTACAGCCCATGAAAACTGCCAACTTCATTTGATCCTCTTTGAAACTGTGCCTATTAATAAAGGTCATAAACTCTAAACACAGGTCTGTGTTTGTAAAGTAAAGTAAATCACACTGTACATGATGTCAGTTACAAGGTCAAATTCAAACTATGACAATTTTTTTTACAGAGCTGGCTGCACTGGCAGGGGTGTGCTGCAAAAAAAGAGGTGCTTATGCACAGTTGTGTGCAGTTTTCCTTTCATAAATCACAGAAACTGCAGCCATTCTCATAATGTTGCCTACACATAAAACAAGGCCTACCAGAGGTGTAGGCAGCTTCCTACACTGGAATTCATGATGAAATATTTCACAGGGGAATACACTCAGATGTAATATGCAGTCTGACCCATGGATAAGAAAATTTTGGAACGAGGGGAACCTGTAGATGCAGGCGTGTAAGTCCAGAATGCAGACACTAAATACAAGAAAACATTATTTTACCTCCATAAATTCAGCTGCGTGAGTAACCCATGTATATAAACCAAACCAAATCTCAAATTCTGCTCAGTATTTTGACCTTTCTCATCACATTCTCTGTACTCAGAGTGCAGAGGAGAAATCAGAACGGTATCCTGCAGACAAAAATTGTAGCAGTCACAGCAGCAGAACCATAGGATGATGACAGGATGCAGCAGGTGACTGTTGCGGGAGTCACTTGTTTTCAATAACATTTTATAAGACTGTGCACAAAGTGTATCTTTTTCTTGTTAGTTTCCATTTGATTTCTGTGCAAAATGTCAAGTGAGCAGCGCATAGACACTCTGGAGACAATATGTTGGCTGTCACACACTTTTCCTTCTTACCTTGCACATCAAAACCATCTACACACATAAATTATGTAAATTTTCATCCATCCATTTTCTTCCACTTATCCAATTCAGGGTCATGGGAGCCGAGGCGCATCCCATCTGTCTTAGAGGCAGGGTACACCAGGTTGCCAGTCTGCTGCAGGGCTAACACAGAGAGACAGACACCAATTTGCACTCACATTCACACTTATGGGCAATTTAGAATGACCAATTAACCTAACCTCACTAACTGCATGTCGAAGCCAGAGCACCTGGAGAGAACCCATGCAGATACTAGGAGAACATGCAAACTGCATACAAAAGGCCCCCTGCTGGTGCACTCAAACCCAGGATCTTCTTGCTGTGAGGCAGCAGTGCTAAACACCACACCACCCTATTATACATATAAATTATATAACTTTACATGCATCCATCCATTTTCTTTCACTTGGCCAGTTCAGGGTCATTGGGACTTGAGCACATCTTAGGCCTGTCTTAGGGCAAGAGGTGGGCTACACCCTAGACAGGCTGCCAGTCTGTTGTAGGGCTAACACAGAGAGACAGACAACAATGCATGCTCACTTTCACCACTTACAGATATTGTAGAATCACCAGTTAACTGAGATGCAGGTCTTTGGACTGTGGGAGGAAGCCAGAGTACCTGGCAAGAACCCACAAAAGCATAGGGAGAAAATGCAGACTCCAAACAGAAAGGCCCCAGACAGCTGGTGGATTCATATGCAGGACTTTCTTGCTGTGAGGTAAAAGTGTGATCATGCTGCTATAATGTAATGCTATTATGTAAATTTGCAGTTTGGAAACAAGGCCAGTGACAGTGCTCCCAAAATTATGACACTGTTTATCTTCATTATAAGTACCATATAAAGAGCTAATTTCAGCTGCTCCCTTATTTACAGGAGGTCTACACAGCAGCTAGCTCCACATGTCTTCTTAATGCCAGATGCCCTTCCTAAAGGGATTTGTGTCTCCTCCTGGGATCAAACCATGGATCTTTTGCTTGTTAGGTAAATATATAAACCACATTAAAAAAAATAATTAAGAGATAAAGCACATTCTGTGAATCGCCACCTTATCGTGGTGGAGGGGTTTGTGTGTCCCAGTGATCCCAGGAGCTATGTTGTCTGGGGGCTTGTCCCCCTGGTAGGGTCTCCCATGGCAAATTGGTCCTGGGTGAGGGTCCAGACAAAGAGCGGTTCAGAAGACCCCTATGATAGTAACAACAAGGGAACAGTGTACCCTGCCCGGGATACGGTTACCGGGGCCCCACCCTGGAGCCAGGCCTGGGGAGGGAGCCCGATGGAGAGCGTCTGGTGGCCAGGCATTAGTTTATGGTGCTTGGCCGGGCGCAGCCCGAAAAGGCTACATGGGCCCTCCCTCCTGTAGGCCCACCACCCGCGGGAGGCGTCGTAGGGGTCGGGTGCAATGTGTGTCGGGCAGTAGCCAAGGGCAGAGGCCCTGGCGGACCGATCCTAGGCTATCAAGACTGGCTATAGGGACATGGAACGTCACCTCTCTGGTGGGGAAGGAGCC
>VUQJ01034516.1:0-10235 GCA_015108635.1 Andinoacara biseriatus
CCTCCTTTAGCGGACACTTTTCTTCCGCACTGTTTGCAAACGGGATACCATCCTCACGCACGTTTGGTGGTTATCCGAAGTAGTTCCACACTGCTGATTTTAGTTTAGCTTTTTTTTTAATTTATTTAAAGTGGATGGAGACTGATTAAATCTGTCGCCATTTTCACCACTGTGTGGCTTCGTGAGCCTCAAGGCATTTTACATGGTAAATTAGAGACCATAGAGTAATACAGAGAAGCCCCAACGATCAAAACGAGCCCCCTATGAGCAAGCATGTTGTGGAATAGAACCAGAGATTCATTTACAGGGGCCTCAGCAGCATGTGGAAGAACCATACACAGCCACAACAGCCTGGCACCTCCTCCTCATGCTGGTCACCAGTTTGGTCACACACTGCTGTGGGATCGCATCCCATTCTTCAACCAGCATTTGTGGCAAGTCAGCCAATGTGGTTGTGTTGATCACTTTGGCAGGAACAGCACGCCCAAGCTGATCCCGCAAGTGTTCAGTGGGTTTGAGGTTAGGACTGCAGGCAGACCATTCCATCCTCTCCACTCCCTAATTCTGGAGGTAGTCTCTGATAAACCTCGCTCCGTGGGGGCGAGCTTTGTCATCTTGGGGGATAGAGTTCAGTCTCAGACTGCCACTGGTTGCAGAATTTCATCTCGATATCTGTCTGCATTTAGATTGCGCCCAATGATGACAAGTCTGATTGTCAACACCTAGGGTACCAAAAGCTCAAAACAAAAGTCAGTAAGCTGTTTATTGCCAGAGAAGTTTTGGCTAGTTTTTCATTGGTCACTCACAACCCACTCTGCTACTGAACCTACAAATTTATTTTCCTTAGAAATGTGGCACCATTGAAGGGGAAATAAACAGGCTTTCCAATGGTATAAGACTTACTGTCAAGAAGCATTGTTACAATAAAGAAACAAATATCTAATATACACAGTATCAGTCAAAAGTTTGGCCACACTCACCCATTGAGTGTGTCCAAACCTTTGAATTGTTACTTTGAATGTAAGTATGTATATGTGAGCATGTGTGTTTGTTAGTCTTTGGAGATCCATTAGGGATAAAATGTACTGTCTGTAACACAGAGGAAGAACTTAATGTTCAAGGCTTTCATACATTTCCAAGAAGAATTTTAAACACTACAATAACTCGCCATATAATGTAAAAAAATTTTTATTTTCTCTCCACATTAATTGGCACTGTAGGCATTGCTCCTCCTCCTCCTCTTCCCTCTTTTCTGGGTGGACCTTTTTTTTGTGCTTTCTGTGAATGTGGGTAAAGAGGATCGAGCTGGGAGCTGGGAGGCAGGAGAGTGTGTAAGACCTAGCTGGCTTACTTCACTTTTCCAGTGAGTGTCACACAAATTCCTGTTTTACTGCCAAGACCAGCTTCTGTTATGATTAAGTGCTTGTTTTATTCAGCTATTTTGTCTCTGTTCAGTTTGTCAGAGCGGTAATTGACTTCTTCTTTATTGTATCTGGATTGTGTATATCATTGCTCTCTTAAAATTGTAGTTGCATATCAGAAGTACCGCAATATTTAGTATAAACAACATAGCTCAATGAAATATTAACCACACAACTGACTATAACAGTTCTGCAAGTTCAAAGTTTCTCCCAGTACATGAATAATGTAATGAGTGTTCAAGGAAAATAAATATATCTACATTAGAAAGGCTTTCGGCTAGCTTTGAGATACTTCATAAACCACCTTTTGCAGTTATTGCAGTAAGTATTCCCCCTCAATGTCTGAACCTTTGCACCTGCTACAATTACTGATTAATCCCTTTCTGTTTATGTACCTGTGAAATGAAAGGTACTGGGTTATTAAACGTGCACTGATACAACTTCTTCCATTTCCAGTATGATACTGATACCTTGGGTGTGAGTTTCTGCAGATACCAAGTACTGATCCCATTGTTACATGAATGAGTAGTGTTTCTCAGTCTGAGGGAAAGACTGGGAATCTTTCTGTATGGCAGCAACAGACCGTAACATTGTAAACCTGAATGTGGCAAACAAAAACTTCCAAAGAAAAAAAAATACTGATAATTTCTCCTTTTCCTGCACCTTCACTTACACACCAATCCCAGAGCTGCCGAGAGACGGCTGAGGTGAAGTAATTTGAAATAATTAAAAATGTTATGTTATCATAAGTGTAATAAAAAGCTTTCTGACAAGCATTACTGTACATCAAACCAACATCCTGATGGCTTCTACTTTATATAGCTCCTGCTGACACAGATCCCATAAATTGGCAAGTTGTCATGGATACCCAGCGTTGCCTTTTGAGTCAAGATTGGTGCATCCCTAGTGTTAACCTTTAACATAAGGCTCAGCTTTAATGTCTGTCAGCTTCTTTTCACTTAAAAACAGGTCTCTTCCCTTGGGTTCGCAAACTTTTGCATACAAACAAATATGCGCAATATTTTTTACATTTGTACAGTTGAGTTTGTTTACTGCAAGTCCATTTTCTCTGCTGGATAACGCAGGGTTAGGTGGGATGAGGTTGGTGAGTTCGGTGGGGATGAGTGGTATCTGCTTTAAGAAATGTCTGATTTAATTTGCAGTGGTAGTTGTTATTAATGCATCCTCCTGCCCACAGTAAGTAGGTAAAATACCCCTCTTTATTCATCTGTAGCTCTCTGCTGTGGTGTCTTCCTGCCAACCCCCTCGTAAGCAGCTAAAGTGCCAGGCTAAGCCTACACAAAGCAGACAACTCAGTCTTATCTGAGGAATGCATGGCACCGTCACCGAGGATCTCCTCTGCAGGGAGGAAGCTGTATTATCTCAAAGCCTCTTTCTCCTTTGATTGTCCCTTGAGACCTCTCTTTTCTATCACACTCATAGATGTTTACTTTTCTCTCTCGTTTCTCCCACCGCCTGTGTCTACAGTTTCTTTTTCTTTTTTCTTTCCAAAAACACTTTTTTTCTATATGTGGCTCTGCACAAATTGAGCTGAAAATGTTGCATACAGATACTGCAGCTGTATGCATTCTCTTTTGAGACTGAGAAAGATTTAAAACAGACGGAGCTCATGATGGAGGATAATGATGATGCTGTCCTTTGTGGTCTCTACAGTTTTGCATGCCTTGGCATTTTACAGGCTTGCATGTTTTTGGGACTGTGGTCAGCAAGGCTGGCAGAGGCACAAGCTCATGAGTCTTAAGTTGCTCTCCTTTTCCTCTAATTCTCAACTGCGGCCTAGATAATTACAGAGTTAGCTTTACTAAGATGTCTTTGTTGTTGCATTTTTGTATTTTCCCCATTATATTATGTGGTGACGTTCTTTTTATTTTTTATATATATATATATATATATATATATATATCCCTGCTATATTTTTTTAACTTAAATGAACAGATAATGCTAATGATAATTTATCACCTGAGCAAAATGACAACTGTATGTAAACCAGTGCAAAATGACCCATTAAGGCTTCATATTTATTGCTTATATACACCCTAATAAATCAGCTGCTAGCAAACTTTTGTGGTTTGGTTTGCTTGCAAAGTTAATCCAAACCATTAATTTTTTCAGAGGATGCTAATTGTTGGGGGAAGTCTTGTGTATTTATTCTTTCATCACCAGACGTTCCCACAGTTCAGTTGAGGAAAAGATGAAACATTATCTTTGCTACTGTTACATAGCTAGATATTTGATTGAATTGCGATATCATCTTATCTAAGCTAATCAGCTGTCTGCAAAATGGCTGCTTGGTAGACGGACTGTGCATTCATGAGATTTCTCCATAACACAGTTGGTTCCAGTATGCCGGGCACTAAAGAGTTTAATTGAAAATAAAATTTATATTGGCAAAATTGAGAACTAGGTCTTCTTATTGTGGGCATCTCTGCGAGTAAAACTTTAATTTTTTTTTTTACTTTAAGCCGTCTGCAGCTGACAGTAGAAATAAACTATCAGCCTTAGTGCTTACTGGACTGAACCTTGGATCAGTTTACCAAAGCAGTGCAGTCTGTCCACCATGCAGCGATTTAAACTAGGGTTCTGTTTCCCCAAGGGGGGCTCACAGTGTACGCAGCATGCATTACTGATGCACATCCACGCTACATGATCCATCATTAAAGCAAACTTTACCCAGCTGCTGCCTCTGTGATTCACACTCCGTGAGCTGTAGATCACTGTTCTGCATTAAGTTTTGTGACAGACAGTATTAACTTGGATTATATTATTTGGCTTTTACCCAGCTGGATGTTACACTGAATCAGTCCTGAAATACCTCAGCACCACTTCAGTTCTGCTCGAGCTGGTGTTTTATGAATCAGCAACAACGGCGACTTTCTGCTGTCTGCCAGTGATGTAAAGCTGTAATCGTGTCAAGCTGGGAAACTCACTGCAGCGACTGACACCATCAGTGGTTTCATTCAAAAGTAAACATGCACTAATACAATGAAGTGTAATATTTCAGTTATTTGAATGCAGTAATGTTGACTCTACATGATTTTGTAATGATCCTGTCGTTCATTAAGTTGGGGTGTGGAAATGAATTATTTTTACTGGGGGAGTCACCAGTAGAAAAACTGGGTGGCATCTCATTTGGTCCATAAACTGGAGAAGCTCCACTTCATGATGCACCTTCAAAGAATACATTTTCTGGAGAGGGTGAAAAGGACATACTACACGATCAACAGTAGTTATTAAAAGATTTAAAAGCAAGCAAAGGACATTTAAAAGACATTTAGGAACCACTATAAAAACTGTGCTGTGAAGCCATTGTTCATATACCCTCTATAAATAAAGTAGAAAACCCAAAACGCTTACTACTACTACTACTACTATTTCTCCTCCTCCGAAAGAATTAATATCACCATTTAAATAAAAAAAAAAAGAAAAGGGGAGGTGACGTCTAATATAGTGTTACATTACAGCCAGATTCTGGGAGCTTCCCCGTAGTGATAAACATCTAGTAGGGACTGAACAGCTTTCTCAGTGATCTGAAGGTTGTGTGAGGACTGTTTTGTATTGGCACCATGTTGGCAGTAGAAATTATGTCATTCCCAGGTAAAGAAATGAGTTGTTTTGGTTGAAAATTACTTAGCTTAATTAGTCCTTTAATGAGTCCTGTGACCAGGTTGTACACCATACAACACTGTTTTTGAGAGTGAATAGTGTGCAGTCATTACCCCTTTTGTGGTTGGGCCTAGGTGTTTTCAGTATTTGTGTCTGTGTTGCTATCAGTAAGCGGAAGGGTTGAATTCCTGTGCAGCATCTGCAGCTGCAACTTATGGTTTCCCTAGCAAGGCCATGTGACGTAAGTGATGTGACAATATTGTGTATCTGATGGCTCAACAAATGCATCTTTTGTCTTGTTAAAATAGAAGTACTTGACCTACTTAAATGACTGAAGTGTATTAGTAGACAGTTGGAAAGGCCATAAACTTGGAAGTGCTTTCTTTCAGTCAAATACAATATATTGACCTATCAGACAGTTGCATTGTAAGTTGCAATGTAAAGGGCTCTCTTCTAGACTAATCAGACACATCAGCATGATACTCAGAGTGAAATTAAGTGGGTGAAATGTCATAGACAAAATTTCACTTGTGTTTTAAAATGTTTGATGCATTGTCTAGACTTTCAAGGCTAAAATGATTTATATTGGAAAGCATTCGCATTCTGGGATTAAATGATTCAGAACAATGTCAGGAGTGGTTGGGATATTGTTTGTTTGTTTTTCATTTTTTTGTGATTTTTTCCAATATGATTGCGTTATACATTTGTAATCTCACATGAACCATCATCTGTCTACAAAAGTTCAGGACTGCAATGTTTATATATATATACACACACACACACACACACACACACACACACACACACACACAGTTTAGGGCTTGGAAATGGCACAGAACTGAATAATATCTCACATTAATATGATGAGCAGAGGACTATTAGCAGCTCACCAGGACTTGTTGAATGTGAGTGTCACTATGCTTGCACTTCTCCATGCTGTCAGGAAGAAATCCCTCTGAATGCCCACAAAGCAGCAAGTCATTTAAGGACACGTTCCCAGGTCTGATACTGAGACTCAGCTGCATGCTACTCATCATGGCCTGCAGCAACTGAGGTGGTGGTGCCCTAGACTCTTTACCACAAAAACAGAATTAATTGAACTGGTCTCAGTTTTTCAACCTTAAAAAAATGCACAGTTCAGCAGCATGCACTGAATAATTAGGAAGTGTTTATACAAGAAATGAAAGCACTGACTGCATGTCTGTGATTCCAGACAGTATGTTGCACAACACTGACCACTCGCTTGGTGTTTCCTGTTGGTTTTGAGAAGTCTCTTTGGCCTCATTCAGGATCTGGGTCCAATCAGAGACTCTTTTTTTTTTTCCTTCTGTACTGTGTCTGGCAGCATAATGTGACTGTCTTCGTTGACTGTCAGGAGAGCCCCTTGGACAGACGGAGCAACCACTCCTAAACAGTGATTTCATTGGCTAGTGACCCATTTTTTCCTTGGGCTCCACAAATAACTGTCTTCAGTAGTTTTCCACTTTTTCAGCTGCTTTGAAATAGGAGTACTGGAAAAGTTAAGTGTTTTGAATGTAGCAGCCTACTCCAACATGTATACAAGGTGGACGTAGTTTCACCTGCATTCTTTTTTATTGGCCATCTGGGTGTGGTTGCAAAAAGACGCCTGGTCCTAAGTAATTCTGGGAAACCGGCCTCGGCCCTGACCTCTGTAAACACTGTCCTGATGAGTTTGTGATCTCAGTGACTTGTTTCGGTCATTCCAAGTGTGAGCAAGGAGGATCATACTGGATATGCACACTGACTAATGACTTGTGATTGACAAGTCATTAGCTAATGAGCATGTGGTTTCACCCCTTGTCAAAACACCAAGATGACCGTGAAAAAGCTCATCTTGAGACTTCAGAACAGGATTGCACTAACTAGTTGACATCATGTTGGCTAAATCCATCTTTTATACAGTCTTATAAAACTATGTCAGGCCCCTGCATTTGACAGTGTCACTAATTATATGGACCTGTGTCGATGAACCTTTTTGGTCTTCCATGAACCCTCCTGTTTTTGTAGCTTTGCAGTCAAATTCATTTGAATTGTGATGGACAAGCAAGTTTAGTAGTAAAAAAATCTGTGATACGTTTTGTGAGGCTTAATCTAAATATCATCTGCACTAAATTTGATGAAGATTAGACATAAAAAAATGTTCTCAGAAGAAAAAAATTAAACAGTTGTTTAGACAGACATGGGCATTATTGAACTCGGCTTGGTCCAAAGAATCCAAAAACACCTCATTTGTGAAAATCAGGCATATGGTTCAAATGTTAATGTTAGCCATTGGTAGTGCCCCACCAAAATTAATGGGTTCTTCTTGTCCACTAACTTTCATCAATGTAAGCAACAGAGAATTGGCAAGAAAAACATAACCTCCTTACATTTTTTCTGATGGCAAATATTCTTATACATGGAATTTTATCATGGCACCATTGAAGAAATTTTGTTAGTACCTGGATAACATTCAAACTCCATTTTCTTTTTTCTTGGACTCTTCTAGAGTAGCTTTCCATGAGTAATAGTTTTCTGTCTTATACTGTCTTATACTTCATTTCATCCACTGCCTGACCCTTTTTCCTTTTTAAATTATTATTATCTTTCTGCGTGCTGCAAGCAACAATAAATCCACACAAATGTACCACTGCTGTTATCACATGATGCATTGCACAGTTGTTTGTTTGTGGTATTACATGAACACAGTATCTGACATATTGTAAAATGTTTCTTTGCTCTGTGCGCCTCTCTTGGCCAGGTCATGGAGAGTGTCACTGTGGGGAGTGTAAATGCCACGCCGGTTACATTGGCGACAACTGCAACTGCTCGACCGAGACCTCGAGCTGCGTTTCGGATGATGGGCAGATGTGCAGTGGGCGAGGAAGCTGCGTGTGCGGCCGCTGTCAGTGCACGGAGCCGGGAGCCTTCGGGGACACCTGTGAAAAATGCCCCACCTGCCCTGATGCCTGTGGCACGAAGCGGTAAGCTCTGCTGCACTTCACACCCTTGATGGAGACACAATCCACATCAAACTTTCAGGAAACGGCACGTGTATGAATGCAATGCTAATTTTAGCTGATGCAGCAGAAACAAAGTGCTGCAGCTTGCCTTCAGGATTTCTGCCTCGGTAAACCCAGGAAAAGGTCAAACTAGTCTAAGACCAAACTCTTAGTATAAGACTCACTTGGAGTCTTATCCGAAAACTCTTTCTGTGCCCCATCTTCAAAGCTAACGCTCATGCCATTTGTGACCCAAAGAAATGAAACCATTTCTCTGCTGTTTGAAGTCTAATCACTGAGCGTGGCAGCTCCATCTTTTGAGAGGATGGAACTGCCATTTCCTCTCAGCAAGCCTCTTTACATGCACGCGGCTTTGGTTTTCCAAGGCAGTGAACCTCCTGAAGAGCTTGTGACCTCCGACCAGACTTCAGTTTAGACAAATTTTCACTGTTTCATCACCTGCAAACACTGAGATTCTGTAATTATTGTGAGAGATGAAGTTAAGCTGAAAAACCAAAGATTTTAGTTTTTATTGTGCAAAATGGCAAGTCCTGGTCAGTATAATACAGTTATGCTGCATGGTGGTATTGTAAATGGTAAATGGACTGGTTCTTATATAGCACTTTTCTACTCTACTTTGAGTGCTCGACGTGCTTTATACAACACGCCTCATTCACCCACATTTACACAAGCCATCAGAGAGCAGGTTGGGGTTCAATATCTTGCCCAAGGATACTTTGGCATGCAGACTGGAACTACCAACCTTCTGATTAACAGATGGCCTGCTCTACCTCCTGAGCTGCAGCTCAGGTACAGGTAGAGCAAAGGAGAGAGAAACATCACTGTGCATTTGTCCCTGTGGCTCTGGAAGTAGAGCGAGGCATCTACTAATCGGACGATTGGTGGTCCGATCCCTGCATCATTGGGCAAGATATTGAAGCCCAGGTTGCTCCAAATGCACCCACTGAAGCATGACTGCGTGTGTGGATGTTAGACAAAATGCTTAAAGGAATATAATAAAAGTGTTGTATGAATCTGTGTGTGAATGGGTGCCTTGTAGTAAAAAAGCACTTAGTGCACTGAGTGCTGAGAGTAGAAAACCATTTCTATCATGAAGCAAATCAAGTTGAAATGCAGCTTTTAACAAACTCGATGCATCTGTGAAATGTTCCAGTAACCAAAAGAAACTATGCCAGCATTCCTAACTCATTTACACCCAAACAGTTCATGAACTCATCAGTTTGTTTGTTTTGCGTGCTGCACAGTTCACCCGCTGTTCAGCTGCAGTTTGCAGGACTAACATTTCCAGTGTTTTAGGGGAGCACAGTGGGGCATTTTCAACAGCTGATGTAGCACAGCAAAAATAACAAACTGAACTACAGTACCAACCTCACATGATTGGGAGGCTTTTGGGTTCAGTGATTTCTGCCTCCTGAATATAGATATAAAAATGTAATGCATACATTTTGCTGGGCTTTTTCCTCTGAACCTTTCTCCCTTCCCATTCAGGGAGTGCATCGAGTGCCGGCTTTTCAACTCGGGAAGGCTCGCAGACAATCAGACTTGCCAGCGCCAGTGCAAGGATAAAATCATCACTGTGGAGACCCTCAGTACGTTAACACAAATACACACTCACACACGCAAACACACAGACCAGCCGGCTGGCAGAGAAAGTATTCACATCTGTAGCATCTGCAAAAGTTTCATTTTTCACATTCCACATACCATTTACTGTTGTTATTCTGGGCCTTTGCTAAAGTAATCATTTGATAATGCGACACAATTAACACCTGATGTAATAAAGTGCATACAGATGCTCAACAGCCTGAATGCGTGAATATTTACACATCTTAAAAAAAAAAGCTAAAGGTGGCTAATGTAACCATGATCATCCAGCCTTAACAAAGATGAGAAGCAGGGTACGGAAACCTGGTAAGCCCCCCCACTTTTCACGCCCAAATAGCAGCAGAGCTTGAAGCACTTAAAAAATTCAAGTTTGCATTTTGAAAGACGAGACCATGCACGCACGGTAGTCCCATCCTAAAGCATTCTTTCTTTATCCTCCTTATTGATTTTAATGGGAGTCTGGGGGGGGGATAACTTCTGGGGTCAGTCTCAAGTACCGATATGGTTGCTGTGTGGTGTATTACTGTAGTACTAATAAGCTCCCATAGGTGTGTGTATATAT
>VUQJ01034520.1:0-14681 GCA_015108635.1 Andinoacara biseriatus
ACTTTCCTTTCTGATAGAGCTTATAGTTAGGGCTGGATCAGGTGACCCTGAACCATCCCTTAGTTATGCTGCTATAGGCCTAGGCTGCTGGGGGGTTCCCATAATGCACTGCTTCTTTTTATTCTTTTTACTTCACTCTGTTTTTACTTCACTCTGTGTTTAATCATTCTCTCTCTCCCCTCAGCCCCAACCGGTCACAGCAGAAGCCTCCCTGAGCCTGGTTCTGCTGGAGGTTTCGTCCTGTTAAAAGGGAGTTTTTCCTTCCCACCATCGCCAAGTGCTTGCTCATAGGGGGTCGTTTTGACTGTTGTGTTTTCTCTGCAGTATTGTTGGGTCTTTACCTTACAATACAAAGCACCTTGAGGCGACTGTTTGTTGTGAATTGGAGCTATATAAATAAAATTTAATTGAATTGAGTATGAGCTTTATTTTTTATGCTGGGACCCTGATTGTGCTCACCCATTTTCCTCACCCGTTACCCTCTTGTTGATTGTTCCCTAACCAGCCCTCTGTGTATAAATAGCCCTTTCTCCCTCCTTGTTCTAGTCAGATTGTTTATATACTCCTTGCAGTGTTGTTGATGATCTGTGTGGTCCTCAAGGTTTTCAGGTTTCCTGTGTTTAACTGGATTGCTGCTGTGAATGTGTTTGTTGTTAGTTTTATTTTCTATATTGTGGATTTTGATATTTATGGATTTTGTCATCACCCAATTAACAGTTTTTCCAACTTCAACTGTATTTGGGCCCTTCATCACAAGGGCTCAAGTATAAAACCTCAAATAAATTTTGGGTAGATGTCCATGAAATCTAGTGCACGTTTTCCCCATCAGTAAGGCTGTAATTACTTTGATTTTCACAAACCTGCAAGCATCATACTAAATAACACTAGCTTGCTGTTATGCACAGTAAACACAGTAAAACACAGTAATTGAATATTAGCACGTTAGTGCTGCTGAACATTTTTATACGCTGTCTTTATTTGGCAGCAGAGTCTAGTTTTCATTTGTCCCCCAAATGAATCCAAATGCTCGTGGAGTGCCCCTTTAAAATTAAATCATGCATGAATAATAAGAGTTTGCGATATCACGTATCAAATTAGAGCTACGTTTAAACCCCAATTGGGGCGTTATAATTGGCCAGGGCCAAAATCGTATTTTAGCATTTTAATAAAGGGATCCAGGTCCTTACCAAAGTTTAATGAGCTCATCCTTTGCCAATGCTCCAGCTCTTGGCCAGCTTTCATTAAGTTCCTGTTCCTTTTGGATAATGTTGGGTACAAACAGAAAAATAGCCGCAACAAAAATGGCACTCAACACCAAGCTGAGGAATCCTTTTTAAAGTGGCATGAAGAGGGATTACATAGCGTCCTCAACATGTGTAGTTATTTCTGGAAAAATATTCCCTCCTCTGTCTGATATGCTTGTAAAGTTTTCTCAAAATCCATTCAAATCTTTTCATGTTTTTTTTGTTTTCTTTGTTTCAATTTAATAATTTTTTAAATTTTTTTTATTTCAGCATTTGCTCTTTTCTGGCTTCTCGCAACCATTTTTCCTGGTGAGGTTTTTAGAAAACCTCGGCTGTTATTTTAAGAAAGTACCACCCAAATCTGTCCTTCAGGGAAAAGCATGACCTCACATTCATCCCCCTAGAGGGAAATTACCATATACTGTCTAACCTTCCTATTAGAGCCTCTTCAGTCTGCAAGAATTCCCATGTAATTGGGCCTCCCAGCGGATGTTAATATATCACCAGTGAATCTGGGGCTGACCTTTGACTCTGAGATATTGCAGACAAGCTGAGCAGCAGGAAAAGAGCAGAAACACACTCTCTGCAGGTGAGATGGATCACAAGTTTTTAGCTTCTGCTTTTTAGGCAACAAAAATCCTAAATCCTATCATGGTCTTTCTTTTGTGTGAGAAATAGCTAAAAAAATATCTTTTGATTTTCTGAACCTCCTCAACTGATTTCATATTCCCTTTTGCAGCCAGCAAAAGCGAGAGCCTCACTGTTTTCACAGGACCCTTTGTCCTCCTCGCCTTGATTTTCTAAACAGATGTCATCATGATGGAGACACAGCAAAAGACTGGAAGTTGTCCTGCACCAGGCCAAACTGCTGTCACAACCAGCACAACAGGTACAAATGCTTGGTCTCCGTAAAAAAAACGAAAAAAAAAACTTTTCGAATTAATATGTCAGTGAAGAGAGCTTCTTTCAGAATGAAGCAAAGCCACAGAAGGGCTAAAACTAACTCATTTTTTTCATTTTTGTATCAGTTGCCCATCTGCTGGTTTATTTCTCCTCTGGTATTGCACAGTTCATTTACAGGTGGGCTAATTTGGGTTCAGCTGTTCACGATTCTTTTATTTTTATTAATGATCTCTTCTGAGTCTCAAAACTTTGTGAGATTTTAAAACTAAAGGCAAGGGCTAAAGCTTTAAATAACAGGTGACTATCTGTGCTTTTAAAAAAACAGATTCTTAGTTCTGCAAAAGAGCTACAATTTGCTGTGACTTTGTGAGGATAAATGGTGCTTTCCATGCATATTATAAACAGCTCTGACAATACAAAGAGTATGTGTGGCCGTTTGGTCTAGGACAGTGAGTTTGTTGAGATTTGATGAGAAGTGAAAGCATTTTCAGGTAAGAGTTTGTTTGGTTTTTCTGTTCTGTTCTGTTCCAGCTGTATGAGAAACATATGCGGTTACACGGTGGCACATTTCCAACTGTGAGAAGCTTTCATGCCAAGTGGATTAATGTCTGTTTATGAGGTGTAAATTTTAGCTGTTTAAGCATTTCCATTTGTGAAAGCAGCTGTGTGGTCAGCAAAGTCATGGATTGTCAGAGAAACTTTAATCTTTGATTGCTGATGTGACATAATTTTTTATGGGCATCTTTGACACATTAACCGCTTTAACGAGCAATGATGATTTTATGAAAACATGATCACTGTAGTTCTCTGCCTGTTAAAAAGTGCCCCTGCAGGAGTCACACACTGCTATGATAAAATACTTACATAAGGACTGCTCAATCTAATGACACCTGCACTCAATGGCCACTCCACTGGGTACACCTTCTCAACTTAACACAAATATCTAATCATCCAATCAAATGGTAGCACCTCACTCCATTTCAGCATGTTGACATGGTGAAGACAACCAGCTGAGGTTCAAACTGAGCATCAGCGTGGGGAAGAAAGGAGGTTTGAGTGACTTTAAAAATGGCATTGCTGTCATTGCAGATGGGCTGGTGTGAGTATTTCAGAAACTGCAACTGGGTTAATAGAGAATGATGATGTAATGGTGTGGGGGATATTTTCTTGGTGCACCACAGTCAACCTGAGTATTGTTGCTGACCATGTTCATCCCTTTATGACCACAGTGTACCCATCTTCTGATGCCTGCTTCCAGCAGGATGACGCATCATGTCACAAAGCTCAAATCGTCTGGTTTCTTAAACATGACACTCAAATGGCCTCCACAGTCACCAGCTCTCAATCTAATGGAGTACCTTTGGGATGTGGTGAAAAATTCACATTATGGATGTGCAGTTGACAATTCTGCAGCATCTGTGTGATGCTATCATATCAAAAAAATCTCTGAGCAATGTTTCCATCACCTTGTTGAATCTATGTCATGACAAATTAAGGCAGTTCTGGAGGCAAAAGGGGGTCCAACCCAGAACTATCAAAGTGTACCTAAAAAAGAGTCCAGTGAGTGTAGAATCTGTGGTTCTTCATTCATTCAGCTCTGCATTTTCTAGACCTTTTCTAGAAAAACTGCCTAATAGTGTTAGATAAAATGCAAGGCACAGAAAATCAGAGTTAAAACCTCAAAAATAGAAGGTTTTAAAGCCAAAGTGAGTCACATCTAATCTGCAACAAGTTCTGATTAAATTTGCAACAGAGGTTTTTTGAGAAATGCAACATTCCCTTGATTATGAAAGTGAAAGTATCTGCCAAGTTGCAAAATATAAATAAAAAGTATCTGTGATTATCTGTGACGCTTTCACTCATTCAGAAAACAAGCATGATTCAAAGCTCTTGGGAAAAGATTCTGCTCCACGTTGGCAACTACTGCTTAAGTCAGAAGTGACTACGAAGTGTGATTATGAAGTGAATGTGAGATTTGACTCGACGTAGAGTAAAGAATTTATAAATAGTTTGGACCACTTGTCAGGAATCCACAGATGTCTGCTATCTGAACCAAAACAAGCAAACATATTTATAACTTCTGAACGTATCCCATTCTTTTTTTTTAATGCTGCTGTAAGTATCAGCACTGATATTTTCCAATAGTGTCAGTCTCAGTATGCTAGTCTTTGTCAGATGGCACCTGTTGAAATAATGATTATACAGCAGCTATTCTGAATGGAGGATTCAGGTTTCAGGCACAACTTCACCTGCTTCTAAAGTACACGGAGAAGAGGAGAATATCTGAAGCTCCAGCAACACTTGTAGTATAAACACTGCTTGACTGATGCATTTCCACTTGTGGCCTTCATCAGGGACCCCGATGATGGCCTCTGAAACTGGGTGGTCACACAATAAGGTTTATATTACCAGTGCTGCTGGCGCTTTAACTTCTTTCGATTGCTAAAACTGACAAATCCTCAAAGTAAAAAATATGAGCTATAAATTAGAATTAATGAGTTCATAAAATCTGGCCGAGATCTTTAATTCTGCTTTAATTTGCCAGAGTAGCTGTTTATAGACTGCTGTGAAAAAGTATCTGCCCCCTTCTTGATTTCTTTTTTGCATTTTTTTTTTGCATTTTTGTCACATCTACATGTTTCAGACCACATTAATTTTAATATCAAACAAAGATAACCCAAGTTTTTAAATGATTATTTCATTTATTAAGGGAACAAATCTAACCAAACCTACCAGGCTCCATGTGAAAAAGTAACTCCCCCTGAGCCTAATACCTGGTTCCACCCTTGGCAGCCAGAAATGTAATAAAGTGTTTGTGATAACTGGCAAAGAGTCTTTCACATCACCGTGGAGGAATTTTGGACCACTCTTCTTTGCAGAATAGTTTTAATTCAGCCACACACGCAGATTTCAAAGATTGAACAACCTGTTTAAGGTCATGCCAAAGCATCTCAATCAGATTTGAGTCCTGCCTTTGACTAGGCCACTCCAAAACCAATCAGAGGTGGACCTGCTGGTGTATTTTGGATCACTGTCCTGTTGCATAATCCAAATATGTTTGAGCTTCAGGGCAAAAACTGATGGCTGGGCACTCTCCTTCAGGATTTTCTGGTAGAGCAGAATTCATGGTTCCATCAGTTACAGCAAGTCATCAAGAAGCAGCAAAGCAGCCCCAGACCATCACACTACCACCACCATGTTCACTATTGGTGTGATGTTCTTTTTATGAAATACTGTGAGTTTTACTCCAGATGTAATGTGACTGAGACCTTCCAAAGAGTTCAGCTTTTGTCTAATCAGTTCACAGACTATTTTCTCAAAAGTCTTGGAGATCATCGAGATGTTTTTTTGAGACATGCCTTTGTGTTCTCATGGTCCGCAATGGTTTTGGTCCTGGAACTCTCCCATGGATACCATTTTCCCCCAGTCTCTTTCTTATTGTTGAATCATGAACTCTGACTCTGAAGTGTTGTTCTGGGTTCTTTTGTGACCTCCTGGATGAGTTGTAAGTGCGCTCTTGCAGTCCTGTTATTCCTGGGAAGTTCAGCACTGTTCCAAGTTTTCTCAGTTTGTGGATAATGACTCACTGGAGTCCCAAAGCCTTAGAAATGGCTTTGTAACCCTTTCTTAAATGTCAAAGACTTTATTTCTCAACTGTTTTTGAGTTTCTTTAGAGCGTGGCATGATATGTTGCTTTTTGAGATCATTTGGCCTGCTTCACTTTGACAGACAGGTTCTACTTTAGTGATTCAGCAGATCTGGCAGTAATCAGGCCTGGGTGTGGCTGATGAAATTGAATTCAGCTTTCCAATGAAAAATGTGTTTAATCACAGTTAATTCATAATTTAGTAATACTTCTCTTTTTTTTACTCGTACCTTTTACCGGCACTGTAGCTGTAATATGTGTTTGGTGACTGAATCGGGATGAGACTAGAGTGAATCATATGCTATGGCCTCACCCAATCTCAACCCAACTGAACACTTACAGCAGGTTTTTGGACTGATGTGCTTAGCTCCAAAGGAAATATTTTATATATTCTGCAGGCACATGGCTGTCTAGCAACTTGCTGAGAGGCTTTATGTTGGTTTTCCTTTAATTTGTCACTAGTCTGTAGCTTGCTGCTGTACATTCCTGCGCCAACACCAACTGATCATGTCTATTTGTGCTCACCTTTGAACGAAACAGTGACTAAAATCCCGTAAAACTGTTTAGTGACGCAAATGAAGCCGTTTAAGAGTTGACCTTTGCTCCAGCTGCACATGCTGCCATTTGCATAACTGCTAAATTACCTGTTTTAACTTGAGGAAACACTGACTTGGCATCAGCAAGATGCTTGTTTTGCAATTCGGTTGCACACATAGAGCATCGTGTATAAACACACTCAGACATTTAGAAACATACACACAAACATTTACTCATATTAACCCACAAATACACACACTGTGCTCTGGGTAAACACATGATAAAAGGCGTGCAAACATATTAAAAGCACAAATACACATAGGCTTTAATGAAATTGTGGCACACAAATGTTTATAAGACCAATTAATTAAACAAAATATACACAAGCATGAATTTCCGTGCTCTCACACAAATTCATCCTCATAATTTGACCCTTTATCTCCTGTCTTTATGAATCCCAGGAGCTTCCGGAACAAGCATGGAACCTATGTCTCGTTTCCATGGGGAAGGAGTTCGCTACAAAGCCAAGCTGATTGGCATGGACCTGGTACCTGATGCCCTGGGAGAAAAAATGTGCCGAGACTCCATGATGAAACTAAAGGTAGTCCACTGTCAAAATAAATGGACTTCTCTCGGCTCTTGATTAAAACTGAAATCCATCTTTTTGTGCTCGACATTCATGTTATCAGAACCATAGTTAAAAATAAACATGAGAGGTTTAATATTTCATGATTGCTGGAATGAAACTAAGTGGATGTTATGACTTGTATTTCAGAGACCAATATTTTTTTTTAAGTGTCCCAGCAAAAGAATTTAAAAGTCATGTTAAGATCGAGGTGGATAAATATTTCTGCCTATTTTGGTGAAGACTCTAATGTTTTAACATTTAATGCATGGCACAAAATAAAGGATCAAAAAGTCCTTATTTTCTTGCAATGACCCTTCCCTCCAAAAAGGTAACAAAAATTTTTTGGATGTGATTACTCCCACAGCTACCTGACAATCAGTAGGAAAAAAGTGCTATATGTAACGATTCTAATCTCAAGTATTTATATCCAGCAATGTTGATGTAACTTAACAGAATATCAAACATGGCTTTTTAAAACCTCTATTTAAATAAATTCTGCACTTATTTTCTTCTGTTTTAGTTTTGTTTAAGGCACATTTTCCTGCATAAAAAAAACCCCCACACTGTGTATAAAAGCAGGACTAAGCCACCGCAACATCACCCACTGGTTTACTAACTGCCATTTAGGCTTGACCATTTTGGTGATTAACATTTTATTTTGAAAGCAGACATCAGAAGCACAGGGTGGATCTGACTGAGAAACTGAGAATACTCCACTGACATACAGTGTTATAGAGAATAACCTGTTTTAGTATCTAAAATAAAAATAAAAAGTAAAAATCATCTTGTGTTAATTAAGGCTCACAGCCAGCAAGTAGTGCAAAAAAATATTCAAGAAAATGTCAGAAATAGTTTTAAAAGGCCTTTGTACAATCTAACTTTTTTTTTTTTGCATCCAGAGCTGTCGCCTTCCTCTGGTCATTATATAAAATACAGCTTTAAGAAGAGTCTGCCTTTGGCTTCTCTTTGTAGACCAGGAGGATATGTCCATCTTTTATATACAGTCTATGATATGAAAAGTTCCTGATTGGCGTCCCTGTTTGCTCTGGTGCAAGAGCTTGCAACAATGCCAGGCAGTCCACAGCCAGATCTTCAGTCATTATCTTCAAATTTTAATCAGTGTGTTTTCAGGATTAATTGCAAGCTATAAGGTTTAAATGTGTACAGACTGCAGGCTGAAAGCTGTAGAAACAATCTGTAAGTTTGATTTGTTGAATCTTTGTACATTTTGGGTACATTTTGGCTTTGTACATTCTGAGGTTTGCCAAAGTGTTATAATTAAATATCAAATTTCATAAATCACAGACTCATTGTCAAGCCTGGTTAAATGTATTTAAAGAAAAAAAAATAAGACACTACCAGATGATAACTATAGCAGTGAAATGTGGCTCTTGCTTAATGCAAATAAAGGCCACATCTCAACCCTAATTTGAGTATCTTTGATGAATGAATTTGTTTCTTCAGAAAGACAAAGGAGCTGTGGGAAATTCCTGCTGTGGAAAAATGGCTTCTAATCCCTCTGACATCACGCTGACTCCTGACGTGTTCTTCTAATCTCACAGGACTTTGCATGATCCAGTGAGAGCTCAGAGTGCGCAACAGCATTTAAAAAAAAAATCCAAGAAAGCAAAACAATAACAAATAATAGATACCATCCACAGGGAATGGATGAACGGGAGCAAAAGCACTGACACTCAAAATTAAAGTCACAGTTGTGTAAACTTTCAGCATTATCAGTGTCAGCATGTGCTCATGCTGCCATTGTCCAGATTTTAGTGTGAATAATTTTAAACACAATTGCATGCATATGCTGCATGCTGGCAATAATTTAAACTGAAAAATGTTGAGCTCATTCAATCAACACAGGTCTTCTGCTCAACCCTTGGATTTCACAATAAAGCACATAGAATCCCTTTCAAGTCACAAAAATGAAGAAAATGTCATTTTCATTCAACTTTTAAGTTGTACACACCATCTAATCCAAAGCGAGCAAAGTTCTGAGGTTTCCAGGTGGTACCCTAATTATAACTCACAAAATAATTTTGTTTTAAGACTTGAGCTGTCTTATAATTCAGGTTAAAAGTTGTTCAAAGGTTGGAAGTTGAATTAAAATAGCATTTTCTTCATTTTTGTGACTGAGAATTGTTGAAAATATTCTGCATGTTTTCCTTTGCATTTCTGTGAAATCTAACTACCAGTCAGAAGCTGTCACTAGTTGTCTTTTATAGAGTGAAGTCTTTTTTTTTAATTTATTGGTGTGTACTCAAACATGGAACTTTACAGGAAGTCTGGGCAACCTGCTGATGAAGTCAGCACGGCAAAAAAACCAAAAAAAAATCAGGTTAAGTATGTGAGCCAACAACATTAACTGTCAGTCAACGATCCAGCTAAGACTGGTGGCAGCTCGTCCGCTTACTCGTCTAGATGAGATGATCAGGAACAGGTGTGTTGATTAGCCTCCAGGTGACTGACTGCTCAGAGGGCGGAGATCAGTGTTGGGCCCAGCCCCTGAACACAGACCAGGAGGCCCCCAAATGTGAGAGAGCGAGAAACCAAAACCTGGCAGAGCGTGCACAGGGGGACCACAGCCACTACAGGATGGCTTGAGTTTTTTCATATTTTAATTAACCAATATTCAGTCATATTTTAATGTATCTGCCCCAAATTACAGCTCCAAATTAATTTTGATTGAAACAAAGACCAGTAAACATTTCAGGCTTTTACCTTTAATAGTTTTTGAGATATTCATGTTCAAACATTGCCTCAGATTTCATTATGCAGGAAAAAAAAGGCATTAAACAGTTGGACAGATCTATTTATAAAATATATAGAAAGGTATTTGACATATGAAGCTTAAATTTCACAACACACATAATATATGTTCAAACTTTGGACAATAAAATTTTGATGCAAATCAAAGATGGCTGAGCAGGAAAAGATTGCAGATTTGAGATAGAATGACCCTTTGGTCAACTGGACGATGAATTCGCTGGGAGCAATTACAAACCCTGCACTTTATATAAACATTTATACCATCCACACTACCATACAACACAATTAGAAACAACACATAGTGTGACTGATCATAGTCACAGGAAAGACATCACAGTAATGAGTCTATAAAAATAAAGACAACAGCAGCTAAACCACAAACCACCCAACGAGTACCTCAGGATGTTTGTCACAGATTTGGCTGACATAAAGGGCCAATTTAGGGTTTCTGTGCCAATGTTTGAGGTCAGCTGGAACTCAATTGTAAAACAGCAGCTTTGCACATTAATACTGGAAGCAGGTGTGTAGAAAGCTAATCTGTGTACAGTACTGCTCAGAAGCCACCCCTCATTTCTTTACATTTTGCTAGGAAAATAGAGAAAAGTTGCAGCAATTTATTGAAACAACTGCAAACACAAATGGAATTACAGCACATAAGGCAAAAACAGTTTGTACAGTTCTAATCATCTTGAAAGTCAGTATTTGATATGACCGCCTTTATTCTTCAACACAACCCAAACTTTAAGCAAGCTTTCCTCTAATTTCTTTAAGTAGTCTTCAGCAATAGTTCTCCAGGAATCTTTAAAGGACATTCATTGTATGGCGGATCGAAACCTGACGGTACTTTTCTGCATTCATAATTTCATAAATTTTGGCAAGATCCCCTCCTCCACATAACACAGCCTCCACCATCTTTTTCAGAGGGCTGGAGACACTCACTCTTGCACTTCTCTCATGACGTGCTCTGCACACATTGAGGCAGATTTGAACCCAGAATTTCTAATTTGGATTAGCCAACACATCCGACCTGTTTTCACTGATTTGTATTTCAGTTCTTGTGTAATTTGGCATACCTCAGCTTTTTCTCCCTTTCCCGTTCTTAAGAAATGCTTCTTGGCAGCCGCTCTTCCACTGAGACCATTTCTGATGAGGTTTCAGTGAACTGTAAATGAATCAACTGAAGGGCCAGATGGATCTCGTTAGCTCATAACTTTCAGATATGTTCATCTGCTGTACATGAACACTTCTTCTTTTATCCTCTACCTGTCCAGTTTCCTCAGATTTCTTAAAGACACATGGCATGCTAAGATATGCCAGGTTTTTAGCTAATAGCTCTTTGAGAATCACCTTGTTGGTGTCAAAATTTCTGCCTGTTCAACTGTGCTATTTTTGTAAATTCAGCTAAAGAAATGGGAACAAATGATATGCTTTTGCAAAAGGTTGCTAGTAACAAAGTGCCTAAAGCTACAGTTTAAAATTGGTTCTTTGCTAAATTATCTGTTATGTGTAGACACAACACTGGTTCACAGGTACCTTTTTAAATCAAGACGATTTCACAAAGAAGTAAACTGTCAAAGAATGCACATGCACTTGCTTATTTGGAAGCCATAATAAACAGTACATCTTGGTTTGTAAGAGGTGATTTTACTGAACCACATCTGAGTATGGAAACATCTTCCCTTTGGGCATCCACACCATTCAGATTTTGGCATCAACCAAGGTCAAATTTGGCCAGGGTCACAGCGTTGTGCTCTCAAAAATTCTGCTTTCTTTTTCTTTGCATCAAACATTGACACAATGAATGTGAAATATGTCTGAAATGCTTTGTGGGTTATTGACAATCCAGTAAGCAAATCAATGTTCAATGGCTTATTTCACTTTTTATGTCTGCTTTGACATATTTCATTGGAATATGGCTTTAATTTCATATTTACTTCTTATTCAGCTCACCTGTGCTTTGTTGTCTGTTTGTGTGTGTGTGTGTGTGTGTGTGTGTGTGTGCTGAAGGGCTTTGAGGTAGCATTAAGGAAACAGGGAGTGCACAAAAAGAAAATATGGTTGAAAATTTCCTCCAGTGGCTTGAAAATCCTGGATGAAAGGACCGGGGTGAGTCAACCTTAAGATGTCCCAACATTCTCCCTCACGCATTGTGTTGTCCTGACGTTGTAGCGCCCCCTTGAGGTTGATTGTTAATCTTAAAACGACTGTGATTTTTTTAGTGGTTAGTTCATGCATGAATTACATCACTAATGCCAGAAAACGTCTGTAATTTATTTTCTTGCATCGAATTTTCTCCAGAACCAGAAAATGATAAAGCTGCTCTTTTCTTGGTGGTTACAGTATCACGTAAGATAAGTAAAAGCTCATTTCAGGTTGTTCTTCATAACCACGAGAGGAACAGAATCAGCTCTTTAACCAAAGATGAGACTGACCCCAGAGCTCTCGCCTACATCTACCAGCATCAAGACACCTACGTCCTCTTCTACATCAAGACGGCTAACCTGGTAACAGCACACATTAACCATAACCCTTTGCCTAGCTACCCCTAAAGCAGAAACAAGTGGTTTCATTCTATACTATTAAATAGACTGTATATAAAAGATGGACGTAGACACTATGACATCACCCACTGGTTTGTTGAAGCATCGATTTTAGGATTACAAGAGAAAAGTGAGTTTTTTGGAGGGTTATTTGGATGAATGGGGGGCTAGAAATAATCAACTAACAGTTTCATTAACCATGTGAGTCTGTAGTTCTGGTGCATCGCACAACCACAAACGCTTACTGATTAGTGCTAATACAGTGCTGTGTTCAGTCTTGAGTCTGAACTCTCTTTGTTAGTCCAAAAATACTGTTATGCCTCTAAAATTGTTATCTTTGGCATTTTTTCATAGATTTAGATAAAGAATGTTTTTTGAAACAGGCTGTTAGTAAAAAGTGTAGTAAAAAATACCGTTTATAATAATTTTTTTGTGTCAGGGACGGTTTAAAAGAAAGTCTGCCTGTCAAGAATGAGAAGTGGCTCAAGACTTTTGCACAATACTGTATATGTATTGCTTTTGAAATTCTGCCAGCTAATTTCATATCTAATGTTGGTTTACTTTTATTAGAATATTTTTGCATTCTCTTTGATGATGATTATAATTTGGCTAAAATGCAACAGCCATGGTGTTCTTTGGATAGTTTTAACTAGCTTTGGATGGCATTTAAAAATTCCGTAGTTAATCAATGTGGGTAGGAGAGAGGATCCCCAGTTGCTATGCAATGTGTTTGTCTGTGTGGTACTAAAATTAGCCCTCTATAAATACTTTTATAGTTCGCTTACATTCCTTTCACCACAGACATAGAGAATGTAGTCAGCAGTGAGCAAGGCAAACTTAGCGCAGCCACTTCATTGTGAAACTAAATGATTGTCACTGCAGCTCATTTTGGCCGTCACTGCACAAGCCTGTTAAGCGTGTGCATAGCAGTAATATGTTTTATCTGTGTCTGGCAGGCACATCCAGTGTTTCTTGACATTAAGGAAGTTTGCCAGCACATGAACCAAGAGAACCCGCATCAGCCTGCAGAGACACCGACACAAGTCAGAGAAAACCTTTGTCATTGTGTTTTTTGTTTGTTTTTTTAATTGTTAACTTTCACCCACTGCTGTTGTTCTTTTGTTGTTTGTTTCAGAGCACTTCTTTACTGGTTCTAAATGAGAGTTCAGCAGCCAAGGTTGATTCATTATTTTACATCATCCTTGCTTTTTTGTTTTTTCTAAAAAGTAAATCACAAATTTAAACAAAACACAGGTGTTTTATACACTGACTTGTTTTTGTTTTTGTTTTTGTTTTTTTTAGGAACAAGCTCTTGAGGAAGTGTTCAGCCCACGGCCAGATGTTTCATCCCAGCAATCAAACCAGGTATAAACCACAAAACATCAAGTTTACATCTTAGATAACAACAGGTAAGAGAGAGAAGGTGGCAGCAGCCACTGTGAAATATTAGCCAAACGCAGCTGTTCCTAATAAAACGTCTAGATCCTGTATTACAGGGGAGTCAAAATCAATCACAGAACCAGCTAAAATTGAACATACAGTCTAAGTTGAGGGCCACACAGGATTGACATTGAAACTGAAAACATTTTAATAAGAACTATGAATTTAAATGGCCATAATACAGCAACTTTTCCATCAATACATTAAATAAAAATATTCATAACATCAGGGAAAATGAGAATATTTCAAGTTTTTTCTGCGCAGCGTTTCCTGGTGTGTGACACAGTTATGCACTGTCAGTTCACATGTACAGGTCTTATCTGCATCTTCTCCCACATCGGTCCCAGCAATTCCCGCTAGCTTAAATGTCACCGTAAAAAAAGTGCTGACTGATGCATATATCCGCTGACTGCTGATTAATGTGTCATTCATCACCAGAGAGAGGACAGCTTTTAGTTTTATTTTGTTGTTGTTTTCAGTTCCGTTCATTGTGTTTCCAGAAAGCAGATGTTCATCCATCCATCATCCACCATCCATCCATCCATCAGGTTGAAATGGTAGCAGGCTAAGCAGGATATTCCACATGTCTTTCTCCCCACTTTCTTCCTGGGAGATCCTGAGCAGATGAGATGTATAATCTCTCCAACAGGTTCCGGGTTTCCTCCCTGTTGGGCGTGCCCAGAAACCGTCCAAAGGGAGGCCCCCAGGAGGCATCCTACAGTATAACCAGATTCTTGAGCCATCTCAACTGGCTACTTCTGACATGCAGGAGCATCGGCTCTACTCCCTCTGCATCCATTGTGGCTGCATTACCACAAGTAATTTTAGTTAAAATGTAGGTGAGAATTTAAATTTTATTCTCTTCTTGTTTCTCTCTGCAGGCCTCTTCCACTAATGAGCTGATGGAAGTATTCTCCGCTCCATCGGAGGAACCTTTGACACCCACTCAGATCGCATGTAAGCCAGGTAAG
>VUQJ01034527.1:8464-23211 GCA_015108635.1 Andinoacara biseriatus
GGGAAAAAAAACCCCCCCCCCCCCCCCCCCGCCCCCGCTGATTGGGGCAACTTTCATGGATTCAGTCTTATTGTTTGGGGCTTGTTTCCCTAAAGAGAAGGATGTATGCAAACATGTGTCTGCATGATCACTTTTTTCCTATGAGGAAGCATTTTCATCCTAATGGTATCTTTCAGCATGAAAATACCCGGCTGAATGATTTAATGAGTATGAAAATTATGAGAATTATCATACCACAGCCTTTGCAGTCACCAGATCACACATATGGGAGAATTTGGATTATGGGAGCTCTCCACCATATTCATCAAGCACCAAATGAGGGCATATCGCTTTGGATAATGATGTTTTTCCTTCCAGTACAATTCCAGAGACTTGGAGAAGCTACTTCAAGTAGTCGTCTTTCTCATATAATACGTCACCCTTGTACGTGTTACTGTCAGCTGTATATTAAATTTCCTTTGCAGTTTCATTTTCTGTTTTCTTACACAGCTCAGAATGGAGGCACTTCTGACATTAGGAAGTGAATACCACCCTTATACAGTCACCTTGCTGTGCCGCTCTGGTTATAAATCAAACATGACGCTCTTTAAATAGGGAAATTAATTATTTACACTTCAAGTCAAAATACCTTGAAGACGGAGAAAAAAATAGTGACACATAATAAGTCATTTCCAGAACTGAGAGTCTGGCCACTCTATTACCATAGTCTAAATTTATAATGCTCTCATAAGAATTGAGCCACCAGTGGATGTACTTTGGTCAGGCAGTGCTCTGCACCCCGTTCCATTAGCCCGTCGCTAAAATGAAAAAAGTTACTGTAGGATCCAGTGATTTAGTGAATTTTCCCCCAATTTATGCTGCGGGCACCATGCTGTTACTTCTTCCGTTGAATAGGAAGTGTAGCAAATATGTAACAATTTCTTCCCAGCATCATCATGCTGAGATGTTGAACAACCTTTCAGCTGGCAAGAAACTACATGTTACCTAGCAACGACAAAGGAGCTTTGCAGTAACTGAACGCTTTCTAAAAGTGGTGCCGATAACAGTGTTTCACGCAAGCACGGAGCCCCTCAAGAGTGTGAAAGCCAGAGGTATGTCCACATGAATGCTGAAGCCTTACAATAACTTTCACTGGTTAAGCAGTTCAATTTCAGAAAGTGATATCATTACTTGTAACTGTGGGAGGAAAGCCCTTAGTGAGTCGCAACAGTGCTGACTTTGACTTTTCTTAGATTTGCTTTTTCAGTACCAGAAGCAGTAATAATGGTTGCAAGAAAATAACTGAGATTAATATAAAAATCCAACAGTGGAAGAAGAAAAGTTGCAAAGTAATATTCTTTCTAGATTTTGTGACCTTTAGGGACTTAAAAAAACATCTAGCAACAAATCAAGCGGCTGTGTGGGCAGGTTTTAACTCCTTCAGGAGAGTTGCAAATATTTCTCTGTGGAGGTGCTCTCTTATAGCTGTGGCTCTGCTAACTTGATTGTTTTCAGTGTATGGGCAGGAGGGCAGCTGCATGTTTAAGTGACCAGTTCACTGAAGATGCTTTCACAACCTCGTGAGCTTTGAGCCCCATTATTTATCCAGAAAATGGCTCCACTGGTGAGCACTGCTGTATCACAGGAAGAGGGTCCTGGGTTTGAATCCATCAGATGATTGGGACCTTTCTGCGTGAGGTTAGCATGTTCGCCCCTGTGTGGGCTCTCTCCAGCTTCCTCCCACAGTCCAAAGTCATGGATGTTAGGTTAACTGGCCGTATGCAAGTCTGAATGTGAGTGTCCAGGGTGTGTACCGCCTCTCGCACCATGACAGCTGGGATAATAAATTCATAAGTACAGAAACTGTAGTAAATTGTTTTTCTGCTGTAAAAAATCTCTATGCCATTCCTGTCTGACTTCTTGCCCTCATCATCTGTTCTGTGCAGCTTGTCATGACTTCTGTGAAAAATAGATCAGGCATTATTTTAAGCTCGGTGTGAAAAGCAGCTTCTGTGATGCTTGTGAAATATGCGGTAGCCCATCTGGTGGAATTGCAAGAATTGTCTTGAGTAGGCGCAAACAGCTCAGGGGGCCACATCAAACTGTGTCTAATCTATTCCTGGGGTAACCCTCCATCCCTACAAACTGTGATCTTTCCCTAAAACTAAGCAAGTAGCTTACTATTGGTGTCCAACCTAACCAAACAGATAAGGAACGTGAAACCAAATACTGAAACAATCCAAAGAGTGAGAGAAACAGAATCCAAACTGCAGTCTCCGTGTTCATATTCCTGGGCTTCTATACCACCAGCCACCTTAGAAGGCCTGCACTCCATTTCACCAAATATTAATAGCCATCCAAGTGACATTTAAATGCACTCAATGTTTTTTAAGCATTACAAATACTCAGTTACAACTTTAAAGCCACCATTCAAGCAGTTTTCTTCAAATCAATTATTAACCAGTTAGAATGCATTATTAAAGACACATTAGATAGCATTCTGCTTTAACTTTTATCAAGAAATATTTTAGATGTGTTCTTTTAAACTTCTTGTCTTCACATGTAACACACACATACAAAATGTTAATAGCTAAACTACTGTGTTTTCAAGGATTTCTTGTAACTGCATGGTTCAGGTTTAAAAAAATAAATAAAATGTGTATTGAATGAGCAAAACTTTTCTCCCAAGGTTATGCTCTGTATTTTCCACTTTCTAAAGATGACATGTTACATTCGGCTCTTGTGTAAATTTGGAAATTATGCGGCAGGGACTGATATATTAATCTGTCATCTTTTTTTGACACTTCACGTGCTCAGACAGCTTTAGAAAAGGTCTGATTGTAAAATTCTGATAACATCCACTTTACACATTCCTACAGTTCCAGGTTTATTTAATTATATTTCAAAGTAATTTTTCTAACCCTTAAACAACTTTTTTGGTGTCTTGGGCAGTGAAATAAGTTATGAATATACTTTATCATTAATATTTAGGCTCACATGGCAAATTTGTGGCAAACAGTTGCTTTACATGTCACATATAATCCCTTACAAATATTGACTTTATTTATTTTCATAAGACTGGCTATTTACCTCATTTAAGATGCCTCTCAAAAACCAACCCACACATCACAGTAATCAGATCTGGTAAAGCCAAATGGGAAAATCTCCTATGAAGTGCGAAAACCTGGTTGCATTACAGTATTGATCAATGTCAATATCATGAACTTGAGGAACAGATGATGGTTAACGACAAATGATGCAGCATCAAAACTATCAGGAATCTGCACAGTGAAACTCCTTTTTCTCCAACAGCTTCCACCACATGGCAAAGAAACAAAAGAGCCGTAAGAAACAATTCAGAACACCAAAAGGACGCATCCGTATTATTAATGCCAGATACATTAAAAGGTCATGATGTCCTAGACAGATATAAACTCTAGATTCGGCAACAATGTACACAAGATTAAATTAAGATAACAGTGAATGCTTTGCAGGATTTCTGCACTCACTCTAAGCTCATCATTAACAGAAATATATTTTGTAAGTACATGGATTTAGATTCAGTGCAGATTTCTGTACTGAAAATGCAGTTTGAATGGTAAAAGACTAAAGATTTGACCTTACTTTGCTGAAAAATTTCAGCACTAATTGATCTTGGTTAAAATGATGATAGTTAGAATGGACTGCTTTGCACTGATGAAACATGCTTAAAAATAACCTTTCTCTGGCAACGTTTAAATGACAGGTGCTCAACGAATGGCTTTGACCACTGTATTCATTTTGTTCATTTATGACCATTATAAAAATACTGAGATAAGCTGTTAAAAAATAATTAGTAAAATATATGAAGTTTTATATATATATATATATATATATATAAAATGTTGAATAATAAGAGATATGTCTTTGAACAGCTGAACGCTTTTTATATTTTCATGGTTTTTGTAGATGAACGTAAAATCTGAGAAAAAAAGGATGTGGTTGTACCTTTAATTTTGAAAAGGTTTGCTAAATGCCTTTATGGGATTTTAAAGTTTCAAGATTTAAAACTTAAAACTTTCTTTCCATGAGAAAAAAGATCCAACGTTCAGAAAGTTATTGAATGTATTAAATGGTTCAAAAAATAATAATAATTTAAAAAGAGTGTTCCAAAGAGCAAGTGTCACTCGCACGGTGATACTGAAAGTGTGATCGACAGACAAATGGACGACAGAAAAGTGATCCCTGAGTGTCTCCCTGCCTCTCAGCAGCCAACACAAAATGATGGGAATGCTGGAAATTTCACCTGCCTGGTGAAACCCTTAATACAAGATAACAAGCAAGGTTCATCATGTCGGCAGATTATTAGCGAGGCTTACGAGTTTACAGAGTAAAACTGTTGGGTACAAGAAAGAAATAACAGGAAGATGCAGTGGGATATTTTGCAGATGACCTTTCAAGTACCAATAAGCAAATGCAAGACAAGTCAGCACCATCCCAGGGTTCATGTCAGCATGTTTATAACTACACCAAGAATGGCTCCATGAAGTGAATTAGATTTAAAAAGCTAGATTAGTGTAAATACAAAATATTGTCTCCAAAAAAGGGAGAGAGAGAGAGAGAGAGAGAGAGAGAGAGAGAGAGAGAGAGAGAGAGAGAGAGCTCCAGTGTTAAATTCCCCTCTTTTAGATTTGAAACCTGGAGGATAATCAAGAAGACTGTACAAAAACTGCAGTGTTTATAAACTGTTGCGTTAAGCTAATTATGAACCTTGGTCGTAATCAATTTAAGGCAAGAAACAAGGAAAAGACTTGTAAAGCCAACTAATGCAATAAAAAAGTGTTAAAGTAATTAGGTTATTTAAAAAATGATCAGGAATATGATTGGGTATAAAATAGTTTGCAGAGAGCCTGAATTTTTCAGCAGTAAAGATAAAGTGGGACCACTTTCTAAAGTGTGCAAATAGTTCAGAATAAGGTGTCTCAGCATAAAATTACACAGCATTTGTGGATTTCATCATTCATGGCACATTATATTGTTAAGAGGGAAAATAAGGAGAAATCTGTGTCGGAAAAGGAAAACACCATAAACTGATCCTGTTCATGATCTTCTGCCTCAGTGGCACTGCATTAAAAGCAGACAGAATTCTGTAGTGGAAAACATTGCATGGGCTCAGGAACACCTCTGAAAACTGTGGTCAGTGGACAGAGTTCATTGCAGTTCAAATTATACCCTTCAATCAAGCATATGTCAACAAGTTTCTGAAAAGCCGTCACTTTCTGCCAACCAGAAGGCATTTACAACAAACTGAGGTGAAAACTGTCATCTGGACTGGCCAATTCAAATCTGAAACTATTTTTGGAGATCATGGACAGTGTGTACTGTGACACATCTGGCTTCTTATTAGTGCAAAGTTCAGCAGCTCTGAGAAGTGGGTGCAATAGTGCATATGGCAGCTTGTGAACCATCATAATACTAAATTGTCTATAGTGGTTTTAAAACAATATGTGCGTCATCCCAATGTGATTTTTCAAAAGTGGTTTCAGACAAGACAATATCAAAATACATTTTATATGCTTTACATAAGGATGGCTTCTTGGTAAAAGACTACTAAATCACCCTACCACAGTACAGACTTGTCACCCGCTGAAAACATTCATAACAATAGAAACAAAAAAAATAGGACAAAGGGGGCCTTGAACTATTGAGCAACCCAAGAATGGAAAAACGTTTTGCTTTCAAAACAAAGCATGTGGTCTCCTCAGTTCCTAAAAGCTTACACGAGTGCCATTACAGAAGTGATGCAGAATATTTCTAAACATCTCCCTGTTCCGAGTTTTTTTTTTTTTAAGTGTTTTGTTTTAGGCTGCAGTTTTGTGGCCTTTTTTATTTTCACACTTGTGACTATAGTAATGGTTGTAATTTAAAGCGCCTAGTGTAAAATATTGCAGGATTCCCGAAACAAATTGTTTAAAGTGTGTACACATGATGCACTGTGTATGCAAGTGAAGTGAAATTAATAGTGTCTGTATTTAACTGTGCACTGGCCATATGTTTCTTCTGTCCACCTCACCTGTTGTTAAAACCTCTTGAAAGTTTTGGTGATGAGCACTCATCTAGAAAGTGTCTTATGACAGAGCAGAACCTGATTCCTTCCCTGCCTTTCTGTTTGATCTCATTGTGCCTGAGGAAAATCTTGCAGAAAAGTCTATTTGTTTACAAAAAACACACACATACACCATAACATTTGCATCAACATGTACAACATGAAGTGTATTAAGTAGATTTTAATGAGATCAGGCCAAAAGAATACTTTCTACAGGGTGCAACATGTTACTGTTATCATATTACTTTTTTTTTAATTCTGTAGTAAATTCAATGCATTACGCATTACAGTGGCAATATGACCATTATCTTTATTTTATTTTTTTATTTTTTAGTTTTTGCACAGACATTATTCAAAGACAAAGCTAGTGAAGAACCCAGAATGATGTTACCGCTAAGCGTACTAAGCTAAGCCTAGCCTGATCTTAAACAGGTAACAAAGGCCTGGGCGAGCAGTCAGGCTTGTAGCACTGTGGCCTCCATTTCTTACAGTTTGTACAGTAGTATCAGAGTCGCGATTGTTTTGAAGTGTCTTTGGGTTTCATCTTTGCTTTGTGTTCAAACAGTTGAAGAAAGATCATATGTGTCTCCTAAGCAGGATAGAGATTTGTGTCAGTGTGTAAAGTTTATTTAGTTACTTAGAAATTATGTGACATTGCATTTCAGGCTATATTATGGAGTAATACAGCAGTAATGTTGGGAACAGTATAACGAATTACCTTCTCCAGAGAGTAATTAATAGTTAATTAAATGCATTACTTTAAAAAGAAAAATGAACATGTTGAGTGCTTGACTTTTTAAGGACCCTAGCTTGGTTGATATGTAAGTTGTAGAGTCATTTACTTTGTTTACTTGGTATCAAGGAGAACCACACATTTTTAAACATTTTTAAACATTTTTATTCTGAGACAGCAGCACCAGGAGCATTTTTATACTTAAGATCAATATTCTGTTAATCCTTTCATCCAGAGGTACTTTTCGATGTTTTGCCTACAGCTCGGCTTTCTGATATTCACAACTGAACATAACACAGACACATGCTAAAGAAAGACTTCAAGACCACCAAGTCAGACAGGGAACAAAGAGGAATTTGAGGCCACCAATAGAATCCACTCATCATATTTCAGAGTCCCTAGGCTTGAGCCTTTGGGACCTTCCCAATAGAAAAGGACAGGCCTTATCTAAAAGTCCCCATCAAGTGCATCTCTCTTGGGAGCTGCCCACTGCTAGAATGTTGATGCTGTGCTGTGTTTGGGCATAGTGCAGGGCTGTGAAAAAAATCGGAACATTTCTGGCTAAATCTGACTTCTTTATGGCCTTATCATTTTATATTGTTTTCCGTATTCAGGCGTGCCATCTCAAACTTAAGTTTTGCATTATGACATTAATATGGGATACACATTCAGATTCAAAACTAGCAGCATAGATTTTTTGCTGAAACATTCTTTTTAAAAAGCTGCATGAACAACTTTGTTTACTAGTTAGACAATACTGAATACTCACTAAAAATCAACCTTACACATAATACACAAAACAAGCAACATATGCCTTTGCCCACTTGATGTTTCACTCCCTTTAAGCATTGTGGCATTTTGACAAATAATGTGAAAGCATGCATTTGCATATTTCAGCCCTCACTTATATATTCACTCAACCACTGAAGCAGATCACACATTTATTCAAATTCACATAACTAAATTACAATAAACATCTCAACTTCCAGACCCTTTTTTTGTTAACTCACTGGCAAACATGGGATCAGTTTAGCATTTTATCCTGTAGAAATGAGGTTAGGTATTTTTCAAGTTATTTGTGGATGGATAGAGTGAAAAAAAAGATTAGACAGGTGAGTCACTCGCTCAAAAAGATCAAAACATTTGTTGACAGCAGGAAGCGACAGCTTGAAGAAGATGAGTCCCTTTCCTGAAATTACATTTTTTTGGCAGGTGTTTGCATCAGGTTACAGTTCTCCTCCATGTTTCAGTGTACATCGCCATTGTTTGTTTAAGAGGCAGTTAGTGAATATCAGCTACACTATACTGCCAAAAGTATTCACTCACCCATCCAGATCATTGAATTCAGGTGTCTCAATCACTTCCATGGCCACATGTGCATGAATCCAAGCACCCAGGCATGCAGGCTGCTTCTACAAACATTTGTGAAAGAATGGGTCGCTCTCAGGTGCTCAATGAATCCCAGCGTGGTACCGTGATAGGATGTCTTTGTGTCAAGTTCAGATGTTTGAGTTTGTGTCTCAGTGTTAGCCATTTCCTGTTTTGTTTTGATAGTCTCTTGTCTGTCATGCTTTATATTTAGTTCTACTTCCCTGTCTCGTCCTCTGTGATGTTTTGCATCTGTGCTCCCACCTGTTTCCTATTCCTTTGTTACCTTAAGTGTATATTTTCTCCCTCATGGCTGTGTCCCTATTTGTTACATATTCTCCAAGCAAAGCTGTAGTTTTGGGTTACCTGCTTTAGTATGTATCTAGTAAGTGCTAAAGCTGCTTTGAGCTTATGTCTTGTCTTCTGAGTCATGCATTTTGGGCCCTCCTCCTGCCAGCTGTACAGCCAGCCTGTACTTGTCTGTCTGACTGCATCGTGCCAAGTGAAAAGTTTGGTGGAGGTGCCTCCCAGGTTACTCCCATTCTACTCTTAAGTATCCTAGGAACTACAAGTAAGCCAGCAGTCTGAGAGCGAAGTGCTCTATTGAGGTGATACAGTACTAAGTCTTTAAGATAAGATGGGGCCTTGTTATTCAAGACCTTGTATGTAAGAAGAAGGATTTTAAATTCAATTCTAGATTTAACAGGGAACAAATAAAGAGAATCCAATATGGGCGAAATATGCTTTCTCTTTCTAGTCCCTGTCAGTACTGTAGCTGGAGCATTTTGGATCAGCTGAAGGCTTTTCAGGGACTGATAGTAATGAAATACAATAGTCCAGCCTAGAAGTAATAAATGCATGAATTAACTTTTCAGCATCACTCTGAAACAGGATGTTTCTAATTTTAGAAATATTGCGCAAATGCAAAAACATATTTGCTTAATATATGCATTGACATCCTAGTAAAAAAAATTAAAATTACTCCAAGATTCCTCACAGTGTTACTGGAGGCCAAGGTAATGCCATCCAGTGAAAGCAACTGGTCAGACACCATGTTTCTAAGTTTTGTGGGGCCGAGTACAAGAACTTCAGTTTTATCTGAATTTAGAAGCAGGAAATTAAGGGTCATTTAAAATGCCTGCTTTGTTTTTATTTAGATTTTTGCATATGTAGATATTCATTACTGAGAAAATGTTAATTCTACAGTTGACAGATTTATTTTTTTATTATTTTTTATTTTATTTCCATATGTAGAATGTATTATTTCCTTGCCCATATGGACTAATGTAATAGGTTAGACATTAACTAACACTAATGCAGTTTTTATGTGGTTGCTCTATGATGTTTTTATTAGCTAACTATTTCAGTAATTTTATTCAGATATGGTGACCACATTTTCAATACTAAAAATTAAAAGCAATCTTATCTGCAAACATCGCCCTGAGAGGAACGTTTGATTAAAAAAAAATTAAAAAAAATAAAATTTTTAAAAAAGCATGAAACGGCGAATGGAAGGAATTGTGCAACAAAGTCTTTTCTGCAGAGAAGCACAGTTGTATTTATATCACAGTAGTGATATAAGAGTCTCAGGCCAGAAAGCTGTTAGGCACAATATTTGGGATATCAAACAGAAGGAGCTGCTAAAATTGGAAGGCAGCTGATCAAACTGCTAATATGCAAAAAAAAAAAAAATTGTTTGTTCATTGGTCCAGCAGTAAATCAGGAATGTAATACAGCTCAAACTGAAGATTAGTAAAATAATACAGTAGGTTAAGTTTCTTGGGGTTTAAAATGGAATTACCTAATAGCCGTTGAAGTTTTGTAGGAAATTAATTTGTGTGCACATCTACCAAACAAAATTCCAGTTTGGAAACTGAATTCTATGGCTTGAACCAAACTTTGTAATCAGCAAATCCTCTCTCTAAATAAATACATTCAAAGTAATTCAAATGGGAAAAGGAAAGGACAAGCTTACATGCATTTTGAAGGTAGGTCACTCTTGGATTACTTGGAAACATTTCTGGTATTATGATGATTAATGTGCATTGAACCAAATTCGTTCAAAAACTAAACACGAATACAAAATGTTAATTAACTTTTCATTAAAATGATTTGTCTTAATTAGTTTGTCAGTCAATATAAACTGACAGTATCATTGTGGATCTATGTACATCACTGTTCACATTTACACTTTGGTTTTTGGCCTTTGAGGCTGCAGCAAAAAGGGATTTGAATTGACAACACATGTAATTTGATAATGTACAAAATTCATCATACTGCTAAGAGCTCTTATTCGTTCTCCTTGGACAGACTCATCTATTATGTAGAGATCCATAAGTCTGACGAGAAGGGGGGGGTGTGGTGGGGGGTTGGGGGAGTTGGAGGCCCAGCAAGATATGGAGAGGGAGAGGACAAGAAATTGAATGAGATAGATCAGAAGATATTCTGTGAAATTTGTGGTAATTAGATGAATTAATGAATCAGAGACAATCCCCACAATGGAGATTAATTCAAGTGACGTTGCTACCATGTTATGAATTTATCAATGTCAAGCAAGTATTTTATTAATAAGCCATAGATCTAGCCCCGTCCCTCTGGCTAATAAAGGGATAATACATCTAACTCATAAAGTAAGAGATAATCTGAAAAAGTGATGAGACTTAAAAGAGAAGCCAAGATAGAGAGTATGAGACACAGAAAGACGCAGAGAAAGAGATTGTTAGAAAGCAGTCATTGCTGTTTGACAGGATTTAATTATCGTCTTCAGCCAGTGATTTGTGGAATAATGCTTTTACACACACTGTTTGATTTAATATTAATCTGAGAATATCTGTGAGCCTGAGCGATTTATCAGCAGACTGATATTATCAGCTGATATTAGCTCTTTGTTGATCTGTTGTTATCAACATTTTTAACAGCCAATAAAGTGAAATTTAAAAAGTAAAGACGGGAGAAACACATTTCATAATTGACATTAAATTTGCCCGCCAGAAGGCACTTTGCAACTTCCTTATCAATAGCACATATTTGGAATGCCAAAAACACAACTACAAACTGATCTGAGCAGCTTTGGGCAAAGTGTAAACGAGTAAATAAATAACTATGCAACACAATATATATATATATATATATATATATATATATTGGCAGCTTTATTGGAATTTCACACTAAATCACCAAATATCGGTCCCATATTGGTCAGGCTCTATTCTGTTCTGTACTTATATGTTTTACGCTTTGTCTGCTTAAATAATTTCAGTATGTTGGGTCTTGGATTTTTGTGGACTTTTATTTTATGCAATTTTATTCTATGAGTTCCTCTTTTTGCCTCGTTTCTTGTATGTATATTTTTCAGTATATTTAGTCTTGTTCCCTGGTCCTTGTGCTTTAGCTTAGCCCTCCCTCAGCAGTCCTTCCTCATGTCTCTAGTCTCCTCTGTTAAGTTTATTCATGTGTCTGTGTTGTTTCTGCCTCTTATAAGTTCCTGTTTTATTTTGCTCCATGTGTTGTGCTTTTAAATTTGCTTCCCAGGTCTCAACCTTCCCAGCTGTTCCCACTTCCCTCATTATCTTGGGTATATATAGTTTACATTTTCCCCTTGGCCTTTGCATTCCATGTTTCCTAGTGTTTCCTCGTACCTTGGATAATTTGCTCCTGTGACACTTTTCCAGGTTATTATAGTCCCCAAGCAACCAAAGCAAATAAAAAGTGACAACACACTGAAGTGTCTTTGGGCTAATTTTCAACTTTGCTTTGCTTTGTTGATTTTGTGTTCATACATGAACGCTAAAAGAAAGAGCTTATTTGTCCTCATTAGAATAAGGATTCGTGTTGATGTGTGGAACTATAGCCTGGGGTTTGCTGGGAGATAGCGCAGGCCATCTACTTATTGGAAGGTTGGTGGTTCGATCCCTGGCCACTTTGGTCCGCATGCCAAAGTATCCTTGGGCAAGATAACGAACCCCAACTTGCTCCCAATGTGTTCATTGGAGTGTGAATGTTAGATAGAAAGCACTTAGACAAAGAAAGTGCCTGTATGAATGTGTGTGTGTGTGTGTGTGTGTGTGTGTGAATGGGTGAGTGAGACATGCTGTGTAAAGTGCTTTGAGTGCTCATGTAGAGTAGAAAAGTGCTATATAAAAACTAGTCCATTTACCATATAGCCTCAGGTTTATATTGTTAACTGTGTGACAGTGCATTTCAGGTCATTTTATGGAGTAATGCAAAATCAATGCATTAATAATTAAGTAATGTACAGCATTACTTTAAAAAAGTAAGAAGTAATGTGTAATACATTACTTTTTATGAGTAACGACCCAACGCTGATCACCATGTAATGTCTTTATCAGAAAGAAGCACAAAAAGTTATTGCATTGACTTGTTATTTTGAGTGGGTTGTTCTGAAGTTTACAAGCAGTTCTATAAATGAGCAGATGAAAAATGTTTACTGTATGTACACAGCTGCTTCTGAGAAAAATGACTGTAGTTTGCTGTTAAAACAACAAAGTGCAGCATTAACTGTGAATGCTTAATGCGAATGTGAATGGGGTTTACTTGGTGGAGGCCAGCTGTCGCAGGTTGATTCATCGAAACTGTTCTCATCTCTCCGAATAAGCTTCAAAGTAAAGAGGATTTATTGTACACTATGTTTGAGACCTTTGTAAAAGTCTAAATGAATTTACTGCAAGTTGAAGTTTTAAGATCCACTTTAAATTCAGGACGTTATGGTACAGCAGGCATTTGATTTGTTTCTGTTACAACATGTGTTGACGTGATGCACAATGTGACTTACCACCTGTGATTAATGACAGTTATTATGGTTTTCATTCTCCAGGGGTTTACTACATTTCCCATGATCCCTGAGTCCTGGAAATCTAAGGGCTGGACCCTTGTCTACAGGGAATGCTTGCCACAAATAGGAGAGGGTACTACAGACCCACACACATACAGCACTTGCACATACACACAGATGTATCATTTGCTCCTCTTCCTTAACCACAAAATCCATTAGGACAAATATTTAAACTTCCCAGCACTCCAAGCATTCCCAGAAACCCATTACTATTTTTCAAGAAAATAAGGGGAAAACAACAAAACCAAACAAAATGTCACTTCATGTCCTTGAAACCACTCACTGTTTTGCTCCTCTCTGCTGTCTGCCCTTCCATCAGTGCTAATTACTGTAAATTAGTTTTAATGGGGGATGGTGAAGCCTGCCTGATGTTGGAGATTTAGAGTCAATAGGCATGTAATAGCTCCCTGTCTTTGTCCATCATTAATCAAGGTTATGTATGGAGTCGCAAACTAGAAGATCATAACAACATGTGTCAATTACCACTAAACAAGGATACAGGGTGTTTGGAAAGGTTCAAAAACAATATTAATCTTTGCTTAATTTCATAAAAAGTGTTATCATTAAACCAGGAACAGAGACAGAAAAGATATCATATCAGTAATCAAAGTCTCTAATTGCTTTTGGGATTTTAAAAGAAAGAAAGAAAGAAAGAAAAAAAGAAAGAAAGAAAGAAAGAAAGAAAGAAAGAAAGAAAGAACATCTAAATAGTGTAAATACAGAAGAGTAGCAGACTTCTTGGTCTTAACATTTTACCTAAGGTCCAGAAAGTAAATATTTTCTTGGGATTTCTGTAAGCGATAAGACCACCCTAAGATACTGAAAGCATTAGCATTATAATTGTTTAGCCTTAAAGTTTTGTATAATTCTGTTTTCCTGCAGAACCAACCTCTTATGAATAAGGTCAATTAGATCTGTAGCAGTGTTGTAGTCAAGACCACCTAATCGGAGACAGAGACAAGACCAAGACTTTTAGGGTCCAAGACCGAGTCAAGACCGAGACCGGTGCCCAACTTTACATGACACAATAAAATGTGAAACATGATCAAAATCACTTCTCAAATTGATCTGAAATATCCACATTCTCATAAAACACCTAGATATTAAACACTCAGAGCTGAAATAAATGTAACCATCTTTACTTAGTACTCCTGGGTGACTTCCATCATTTATCACAGAATGTAAAACAATTATTCATAGTTCATCACAACAGTCTTTACTTTTCTCTGCCTTTAATAAATACATAAAGTTCTGTTGGATCTCACAGTCTTTGTGGACGTGAAGTTACATTTCTCGTGGTGCATGTCAGGTTAAGAGGACTCGAAAGAGAGCGCATGTGATCTCTGTCCTGGCCTCACTTCACTGGTTGCCTGTATATTTTAGGATTCATTTTAAAATTCTTATGTTCGTTTTTAAATCATTGCACAATCTTGCACCGCCTTACCTCTCTGAGCTTCTTCACCCCTACATACCTTGTCGGTCTCTCAGGTCAGCAGACCAGCTGCCCTTTGAGGTACTGAGATCAAGAAGAAAGCTCAGAGGGGACAGGACTTTCTCTATCATTGGGCCTAAGTTATGGAAACAAACAGCGGTGGATGGAGCAGCTACAAAGTTCTCTGTTCTTCATGTTGCTGATCAGGTGGTAGATGACGAACCTCCAGCTGTTTCCCAGTAAAGGTTTTAAGGTAGAACAACCGCTGCTGCTTTGGACACTAGAAAAACATTTCCTT
>VUQJ01034531.1:0-10000 GCA_015108635.1 Andinoacara biseriatus
TATGTGTGTATGTGTATATATATGTATATATATGTATGTGTATATATATATATATACATATATATATATATATATATATATATATATATACACACACACACACACACACACACACACACACACACCCTGCTTCTGCTCATGAGGATTTGAAACCAAGTGATGCATTTTCAGAAGTTTTACTTTACTGTGTCACTGAATGCAAAATTATATTGTAACTGAGACGGTCAACGTTTCTATAGTTAATGGACCAGTGCAAAGGATTTAGGGGCTTCTATTAGCAGAAATAGATTAAGCAGCACTATTCATATTTACCTGTACCTGTAACTAAAAGTCAACGTGCTTCGCTAGCTTAGAATGAGCTTCACATCTACATGAGGACTCCACCATATTGCACCCACGTTTCTGCAGCGGTCCAACATACAAACAAAGGCTAAGCAGGGTCATTCACATTTTTCTGTCGAATTCACTTGGTTGAATTCTGAAACGTCACTGTTAGATGCCACCAAGTTGTACACAATAAGTGAGTTTTACTGCAATTCAAGACAAAAAATAAGGAAACACAATTATTTAGCCATCTTCATTCTTCTTAAAGGAAAAAAATCATGGAAACAAACACAATAAAATACATTATGTAACAGAGCAGCACAGATGCTATTTTTACATGATGTCCTTTTGTGCATGGTGGAGAATTTTATATTGATGTTTTTACACATGCACGGCAGCCCTGAACTTTTCTAGACTCCAACAGAGGTACAGTGATGTGTAACTGCAGCCAGCAGTCCACTGAAGCCACAGCTAGCGAGTGTGCTTCCTGTGTGTTGCCTGCTGGATGCCATGTTCGGGAAGCATACTTGCCTTAACGAGACGAGAGTATTTCCTGTAGTGCAGTGTGTGAGGAAGGGCAATAATGTCCGAAGCTAATTCTCCAATCTGTGTACATGGATTATAATGACCAGCTGATCTTATTAACTGTATTTCACATTAGTTACCTGTGAGAGATGCTACTCCCAGATAGAGGGGGTGGGCTCCAGGGTCTGGAGATCCTAGGGGTAAGTGGTCAGGTCTAGGACGAGCAGAGCGAGGCTGGGATGTCTTCTGTGTCTCTGCCACTTGAGGTGTATCTGTCTGTGATGGGTTCTGTGTTTCATGGCTATTTCTGCTAGTTACTGAAGTGCTTCCAAGCTGAGCACCATCTAAAGGAAGTTTGGAAATACAATTAAAGTTACCTAACAACAACAACAACAATAAAGCTCCATTGTAAAAAATAAAAATGTGACAGAAATGGCTTGATTCTGTACCTGGAACAACCATCTTCCTCCTGTTGAGCTTTGGTGAAACTAATCGGAAGGCGGTGCTGTTTTTACATTTAACCACATGCAGCTGGGGAATCTCTGCACAGGAGTCAGTATTTTCTCTTCGCCTGACATTTTTACCGTCAACGATAACCAGTTCACACTTCTCTGAGGTGTCCACCACAGCAGTGGAGAGGGATGAACACCTTCTATCTGATGTGCATGCTTGTCCATTTTGTGATGCAGTGAAGGACACTCCTGCAGAATTGGTTCTGTTTTGCAGCTGCTCGCAGGGTTTGAGGGTCATGTGCATCCCGGAAATTTCATTAGAACTAAATGGTAATCCACGGTGTTTGGTGGAGACATGTGACTGTCTAGTACCATTTGAGCTTGACAGAGCTTTGGTGTTGGGCATCTGTGTTTCTGCTATTGAACTTGTTCCATTCACACTGTGTATACTGCCATAAGATTTGGCAGATTTTACATCTTCTGGTTCCAAAAATGGCACAGTGGTCCTTTCATTTGTCTGCTCTGGTAGCTCACCAAAGTATAAAGCACCTATTCCCCTGGAAGTGATGTTTGTATCTCCTGGTTTCCAACATGGAACCGAGTTATATTCTTCTGAATCCTTACAGACAGATTCAACGACAGAGGAAGGAGGATGGTTTTGCATCCCAGGCTCACAAAGCATTCTTTGCACATCAGCACATGGATCCCGTGTTTTAGTCTCAAGTGGCCCCTGTCTGTTATTAGAAAGTGAGTAATCACCATCTTCCTCCACCACAGCCAACGCATCTCCCCTCTCTTTCTCCTTTCCAAAGGTGACAGGGTTTTGTAACGCAGCCTGGTAGGAGTCCCTGTATCGACATCTCAGCTCTTGAGCCCTGGAAACCTTTCCGCCCTGTTTTCTTCTCATGCATGGGGTACAGGGTTTCTCTGAGAAACGGACAGTGCGGATACACTCAGAGGACTCAGTAAAGTCAGAGTGAGGGTGGTGTGGCTGGGAATGATCGAAAGTGGATAAAGGTCCTTTTTCTGCAGATATGTTGGGTCTAGAATGACTTTGTGTGTGAGGTTTTGTAGGTAACTGAACATGTGCTTGTGGCTGTGCAGAAGGTGGGATTTGTGTTGTCATCCGTCTTTGGGTTTGCCTGTGTGACTCCATTTGTGCATGCGGTTGGATTTGTGTAGGCCTCTGTGGATATCTGTGCATTTGTCCTTGAATTGGTGTGTATGGTTGGATTTGCACTTCTGATTTCTGTTTTTCTTCTTTAAGTAACTGAGCTTTACCAAAAAGCATAGTGGCCTGCAGTATGTCAATATACTCCCCTTCTGCACCAATGTGGGCTGTTGGCTCACCTCTGCTGGTATCCTGGTTTTTATCTTTACCTTTATCTTGGTCTGTGTTTTCAGAAACAGTAATAACCTTGTCCTCACCTTTGCATACAATTAGATCACCGCTTCCAGGGGTGCACGTATCTGAAACAGTGCTTGTTTTTGTGCCTGTATTTGTCTCAGTAAAGCGGCTGTCCCATGTATTAGGGGATACCCAGCCTATAGGCTTAGGCTCTGATTCAGTCTCTTTAACTCTGACCAGCTTTGACAAAGAAGCAGCACTAGCATCCACCAGGCAAAGTGACACAGCAATGCCGTGCTTCGCTGGGCATATTCTGGTCTCCACAGAGAAGGCAGAGGGTTGTGAATTTTGATTGGTTAAAGGAAAAGGCTTAAGTACAGATTCCTTTGAGGGACTTAGAGGTAATGATTCATCAGATGAAGTATAAGGAAGAGGTGAAAGGAGAGGAAGTGTAGGGCGTAAAGGAGAATATGAGGGAGGCGCAGAGGCCATACTACTCCCAGCACTCTGGGGCACATCCACAAATTCAGGCACGGCCACCCGTTCCCATGGTAACCTCACCACACCTTGCTCTGTGGCGAGCAGGCACTGGCTGAGAGGCGTTCCCTGGCGGCCGTCGTTGATCTCATTTAACCAGTCAAGGCTGAATATACAAGGATAGGAGGTTTCAGGGATTGGGGTTTCCTCGACTACTTCTGCTCTGAAGTCCTCGTCTTCCAGGAGGCTGCAGACCACAATGCGAGCTGATTGGTCACAGAATGGTGCCACCTGGAGATAAAAATCACCCGGCTGAAGTAGCACTGGGTTGATGGGAGAAAGGTGGATGACAATTTGGTCACATAAGCACAGAGGCCAGCCCTCACAGACGAAAAGCACACCAGAGTACTGAGCCTAAAGGGGACAGAACATGGATGACAAAAAGAAATGTACTTAATATTCTGTAGATATCTTAGGGTGGTCATGGTTCATAATAACAAGAGTGCTGAATGGACATGTATGCCTCTTTAGCTTATCATGCCACTGTAACGTACAAAACCATGACTTACACATGCAGCCTGCTGCACAGTGTCTAAGATGTGCTTGGCTGGGACCAGAAAGTCCAGCAAGCACCGCAGAGCGTCTCCCTGATAATGACTGTCGATGATTTGGAAGAGCTGGCTGAGAAGTGTGGGGGCGGTGGCCTCAAAGGGTGGGTACAGCACAGACAGAAGGTTCTGGATAGAGCCCTCCAGAGAATTAAAGTTCTGAATACACAAGAGCACAAATATACAGCTGTTACTTCCCAGCAACTTAAACTTCATACCACTGATTTCCTGAATTGCATCATGATGTCATTTGTTACAACATTTTCACACATATTTGTTCAGCTGCTTAGAACTTGCACCTTTTTACATGGATAAATTACGGCAGTCATACAAAGTTTTATTATCAATTTAAAAATAAAAATAAAATTGAATATTAATATTCTGACAATCAACTGATTAATTCAAACTGTGATTTTATGCTGACCACATAAAACATTTACTCAAATTCCCTGCAGCATGGAGTCATACTGAACAACAGTAAAGCAGGAGATGCTTTCATCTGCCGGATGTCTCACCGTAAATTACGCAGTCTTCTCCTCAGCCTCAAGACATGCACAGAGAACAGCTTCACAAACACACAAATGTTTCCCACTAATCAATGGCCTTACAACAGACACCCAAGTAAACATAGTATGTGATGGCTGGTCCCAGGGCTCACTAGCCTCCTGGTTTATGGTTTCACATTCCCTTTGACCTGAACTCATGGCCCAGTACCCACTTTTAGGCCCTGCTTTATTTAGACCAGCAAAGGCCACAGCAGCAGACCTCTAGGGTTAATATACAGTATATACATGGATGATGCCTGAGGCCCTGGGGGCTGGAGGAAAGGGGGGGCGGGGTATATGGCTACAAGTAGGGCAAAATGTGAGTGTCCTTGCAGAAATTGGATAAAGTGAGGAAAGTTGTTTTCAGTGCTGTCTGATTCCTTGCCAGAAAGAAATTAAGTAGATTTTCATACATGCCAAACTAGAATGTAAAAATTAACTCTGTACTGCATGCTCTCATTAAGATTATGTTCTCAACTCGAGGACTCAAAGCTGTAGTCACAGACATAGATAAGCAGAGATGGAAACAGAGAGGAGTGTGTTTGGGTGTGATGAATTAGTGCCTCTCACACTGATACTTTACTCACTGTAACGTGTGCTGTGCATCTTTTTCTTGGTAATTCAGTGAAGGACTGCACAGCATTTGTGGTCTTCAGATGACCTTAAAACTTTTAAGGATGCACATTTGCATCCTCTAAAATGTGACTTTCTGACTTCTGTGCATAATGTGCCCAAAGGTTTGCTGCCTGCTGTCATCTTCCATGTGTCCATTCACCCTCTTCATCTCATACCCTTACATTATTATCCAAAGAATGCTGCAATCCCCACCAGTCCACAGCACCTACAGCTTCAGAAACAACACTGTGACTAAGAGCTATTTGGTCTGACACTCCCACTCGGACACAACACAACTGTGATAAAAAGAAACAAAAGGAGAAGAGGGGCGTATTTTAAAAAAAGTGGTTGCAGCTGTTAAATGAGAGCAGGATGTGGATGGCTGCAGACTCAGAAGCTCTTTATGAAATGTAAACAAACTCAGCTCATAGCTCATAAATTTTAAATGAAAAGCTTTCCAATCTTAATTAACAAGCAAAGAACACTCGCTTCATCAACTCTTAAATGATGCCAGTGAGGTCTACATTTAGGCCTCTGGTTCTTGGCAAAGGGCAGCTTAGTCTAACAAGCTGTACGGTGTTGAGTGACACAGATGGTGAAGAGTAAGCCGTGAGAAGCTGGACAAACCACCAGTTACTGTATGTGTGCCAAAAAAGATGCACATTTTTTAAAATTGATTTTTTAAATGCGTGTTTTTAATCTGTGTTTACTGGTTAGTCTGTCTCCAGTATGCCGGATATGTGTGGACTGCACAGGCACGTCTCTCTGCCCGGGCTGGCTCACTGTTGCTGCAGATTCACACAGCTCTATATAAACACCCAGATCTTTCGCACTCAGCCACTGAAATAAATGACGATGCTCACATTACTGTGGATAAGATGTCCCAGTGCTGGAGCTGAGGACAGTTTGAATATTTCTGTCCAGTATCATTATGAAACAGAAATAGTCCTTGAACATTCCTGCTGTCACGAAGGTGCCTGCCTGGACAAGAAGAAAATACTTAACAATGATAAAGGAAAGCATGCATGGTGATTTAATACATTTCTGTGGTGCATGTGCTTCTTTTTTATTGATAGTATCTGGTGACAAGTGACAGGAAATGTAGGACAAGGGAATGAAATGCACCAAAGGTCCCTGGTTGGATATGAACTGAGGATAATGTGATGATATGGTGTGTTCCTTTGATCCCTAAAGTAGGACACCAGGATTATCCCAATTGTGCCATTGTATGAACAACCAGTTTAAAAGCAGTTTCCAGATAGGATCATTAATTTCTATTATTCCTGTTGACTGATATGAACAAATCCTTTCTTGGAAAAAATGAAAACATCCACAGATTTCTTTTTCTTGAATTCAGGATGATGCCGTTAGGGGAAGCAGAAACAGAAAATAAATAAGCAAAATGTTGACTTTTATGAATGCTAACTTTTATGGAAAATGTATTTACATCTTTTCTTCTAATTACCACAATAACACCTCACACCACTCAAATATCCTTTTTTTTTGTAAAATTATACAGTACAAACAAAGAGCCTGAGAACTCTGTGAATCCCAACAAGCACATCCACTCTTGATTTGGCAAAACTTCAAAGTCTCTGCAGACACTGACATGATCTCTAAATAAGCATTAAAAGAATCAATTTCCTGTGTTTATGTCCGCGGTTTTTCTGATATGCACCGATTCTCTTCCGGATTACATAAGCTATTCAAAAATGGTTTGGCACTAATAAGTGCTGTGGGACAAATATGGATTTCTGTCTGCTCCTTCATTCCACTTCATTATTACAGCCTCTGCCAGGCATTGTGACAAAACATATTTTTCCAGATGGACTTGAAAGTTGAACTACCTAAACACAGGTGAAAACAACAATCAGAACAAGTCAACTGCGTCTCAGGTCACGGCTAATATGCTATTTTTAACTGTTCACGTTACTGCAGATGGATATAGTGTGACCTATTCATGCCATATAGCTGCCAAGAAATAATTTAAGCAGGATTTCTTTCACAGTAAAGATTAAACTTTGACAGCTAAGTTAATTAAGCCCACAGGGAATTACTGCATAACTTTATTATGCTTATATATTTACCATATCTCTTCACCTTCTGTAGCACAAATAACTGAAATATTCCACTTATTGGAGAAGACATCTGGGCTAGCTGAAAGTATCCTCCTGTTACACCTCAGTAGGGGACCAAGCTAAAAAGATGCTAGATGCTGAATCAGTGAGAAATCGAGTTCAGTGAATTCTTATTGACATCATAGGCATGTTCTCCTGTATATGGTCTCTGACTTGCTGTGGAGACTTAACAGCTTATTATTTGTATTTATTATATGTGTGCTCAACAAAAAACTTTTACAAAAGCTTCACAAACCAAAAGTCTCCTCAGCATTCTTATTTTTAGAAATGTCAACCTCTCCAAACTCTCTCTCTTAATATTTCTGAAAACATCACACCTGAAAGACAGTTGAATCCTGTCCATCTATTGAACATCTGGTCATCCAACAGGAGGGAAAATCTTTTTGGAATCTTTCTCTAACTTTGTGCTTTCTGTGTGCTTCTTCTCAGCAGTAAGGACTCCCTCGCTCACGTCACAGCACTATGATAAAGTGTCGTGTGTTCAGTCTGCAGCTCTGTTGAGCACATCACTGAAAATAACAAACTGGTGAATGATGACAGCTCTCAGAAACATGTGGTCTGGCCAGCAAACACTTTTAAAGTCAGACAACCTGACTTATTTTGTCATTTTGAGGACAATTCAATTGTGCTGTAAAAAGATTAGCCCTGACGCAGTTGACACACCACAGAACAATCGATGGAGCTCACAACAGGCATGGGACAAAATGTGAGGTCATGAATAGTCTCCCTGTGAAAAACAGTTTCCTTTCAACAAGAAGCTTCTTTAATAATGAGACTAAATCATTATTTGTCAATTTTTTAACAAGTGTGTTTTAGCTGTGAGCTACACCTGCAAGTCTGTAAAATTGGTTCACTCACACTTCATAACTGAATTCAATTAGCACTATTATAACTAGCCAGCCAGCAATTATCTCCCCCTAATCCTTTTTTTGCTTACTTTTATATTTCACTGAAATGCTATTGTTAAATTACCTTTTTTGTATTTTTCATTCTTTGATACTCTAGACAATGTTTACATTTAAAATTACAGATATAACAGTATTATTTTTTATTTGATTATTATTTTGTTTATATTAGGATGCTCACAGACTGTAGCAGATCCAGACTGTTATCTCCATATAACAGACAAAGTTATTCCTGCTGCAAAGAAGTATCTCTTGTTTTTTGAGAACATTTGTTTGCATTAATAATTCACCATCTGATGCTATTTACAGCTTGGAAATCTGAAGCAGAAAAAGAGTTTACCAAATTCCATCTTTTGTCAGAACAGCCTTACTTTTTTGAGTAAATGGATGCACCTAATAGATAGAGTTGTACCTTTTAGCCTAAAAGCTGCACCTTTAGACTTTAGACTAAAAGGTACAAACAAAGTCATAAACGTTTTTTAAATCCAGGTTCTTTATCCAGTATGACATATTGTTCCTTTCCACTTCAACACACTGACACACACACAACCTGAGCAGAAACACAAACCAAATTACACTGGGCATCAGACAAAAAAACAACCTTAAAGGAATCACTATACATGACCACTTGGCATTGAGCTGGCCAGACATCATATTTAGCAGCTTCACCAGGATCAGCAAATCGGACCTTGAGGAAGGCAAACACCAATCATGATAGCCTTGATCAGCAGGATGGTTTGAAGGTGGCTGTAAAGTAGCAGTCAGAAGGCAGTGAGACCCGTGTTTAAGTCATTAAAAACACGTCAGGGGTTTATGAATGAGGTGAGACTTTAAGCACGTCCTTAAACTCATCACGGGTGAGTCGACTTGTCTGCGCTGTGTGTGAACGAGCTGTGTTATTATATCAAAGTGTGGCTTAGCTTTCACTGACACACTCGTCTCATCTGTAATTAGCTCACAGCTGTGCTCAATGTAACTCATACCAGCAGATTTCATAACAAACATCCAGAAATGACTACTTAGATACAGGAAAAACAGGTGAAAACAGATGAACCACACTCATTCACACTAATCAGACTGAACATTAAAACACACGGTGCCAGATCTTTAAAATGTGTAAAATTAAATCCCAAATTACTTTAACATATGCAGAACAAATATCAGAAGACTAAAAAGGACTTCATCATTTTTTTAGTCCATTTAAAAATGTCAAATTAGACAAATTAGGGTTAACACGTGTTAGTTCAGCCAACTCAAAGATTCTGTCAGTTAGTGGAAAAGTTTTTTAGTATCATTAGTAATGTTTTTCTGTTTTTAGCTAAAGCAGTACACGCGAGTGGGCTACTCAGGTAAAGGGGAGGTGTTGATTTGTAGTTTTGCAAACAGAGTTGTTGAACTGACTGCTACGTATTTTCCATTGAATCACTGGGACAGGACAAGACGTCTTTCTGCTGAGAGAAAAAGGATGCTCTATGCAACCTGGTCAACACAGGAACAAATACCCAAACATTGAGGTCACTGCTTAAACAGGAATAGTTGGGTTAATGGACTCTGGTTTCAGCGACATGGCAAAAATGCAGGAAAGAGGGCGGGAAAAATCGCAGTGATAGACACACACACACAAACACATATATATATATGCAGAGTCCTGACAAATAAAACCTACAGGAGAGCTGGGCGGGCATTTTAAAATTTAACTCTATGCATCACATCGGAGCAGAAGGTCTGTGCCAAACTAAATCCAGTTTAGAAACTGGGCACACCGGTTTCTGCAGCCCAGGTTGACGTGACAACACAGAGAAAATACACTCATTCATTCACTTCTGCATCAAGACATGCAAGCCGAGACTAACTCTGAAGAGAAAGTGTTCAACTCTAAATTCAAATCTATTTCTTCTTCTCTGTACCATCACAACTCTGAGGCTAAAGGATCTGCTGTCTTGTTTCCCAGTGCTTGCATGACTCACGTCTCACATACCAGTGAGTGGAAGGAGGCAGATACAGTGGCTGGTTTGTGAAATCTGCCTTAATGCTCGGTAACCTGAGACCTTCACCTTGAGTCA